>CABFOS010022893.1:0-13052 GCA_900660315.1 Diretmoides pauciradiatus | reverse complement strand
TCCCTCTCCCCTGTCCCCCCCCCCCCCAGTCAGTGCAGTGTTCTATGACCTAATGACCGTGAGATTATGAGATCTGAGGGGACTATGGACAGACAGTGTGACTCATCCTAGGTGTTGCGATGGCATAACATCAATTCTACCAGACCTGGTAAAAGTTCTCTTCTTTCTTCATTCTCCCTCCAGGCTCGTATTAAGGCCATTAACACGTTTTTCGCCAAGAATGGCTACCGCAGTGTGGACTCTGCCGTGTACAATCAGCATTCCCAGCCCCAGTATGGCAACCCCCTCTACATGCAGCAGGTGTACAGCCCCCAGCAGCAGTATCCCGTATACCCACTGGCGCCTCCCTCCTGGGACCCCTCGCTCACTCCTTACTTTGAGACACCACTGGTAAGTGGAAGTGCTGCGTCAGCACTCTTTAGGGGTTGTTCAGAATTCACCATGTATATTAAGAACAATGGGATATGATTAATCTAGTTCTGCCCAGAAGTAACCAAGAAAAAATTGAAATAATGTGAAATAGACCATGGCTATGCCTGGTGTTAAGTCTTGACCATGTATGTGATCAATGTTCTCACCTTCAAATTATATCTTGCTACAGTAGGTACAGGTGTATTGTTGGCAACATTAGGATAGTAGTATTAGGCCTATGTCTGATATTTCTATTGATTTTTTTCCTCTGGAGCTCATTGTGTGATTTTATTCCCCTCTGCCATTGTCACACCCAGGCACCATTCCCTAACAGTGGATTTGTGAATGGTTACAGCACTCCTGGCTCCTACAAATCTGGCTCAACACCCATTGGCCTTGGACGGCCCTTCAACGGGAGCCGGTAGGTGCATGAACCTTGACTGGTAGACATTTTTACAATAATGCCCCATATCATCATCTTCTTATGAAATTGGTCCATATTGTATCATGCAAGATGCTGTAGCTGATAAATGGGAAATGAGAACACCTTTCGTTCCATGGTTTTTATTGATGCCTATTTCAAGGGTCTTAAAAAGTCTTAAATTCACAATTCTCAATAAAAGGCCTTAAAAGGTATTAAAAAGTCTTAAATTGAATGTGCATAGGTCTTAAATATTTTGTGGGTCTGTCAGGAGATTAAATAATATAAAATAATATGTCACATGTTTTTGATTGGAAGACTTTGTGTTTGTCGCGCTACCGGGAGCTACAGTAGCTATGACGTTAATATTAATACATTCTAAATGTTGATATTTCCTCATTGTTTTGTCAATTGATCATACCTGCACAACCATAGACGTTGACAGTGCATGACTTTTATTTATTTTGTTTAGCCTTTATTTAAACAGGTAAAAATCACATTGAGACCGAGGTCTCATTTACAAGTGTGACCTGTTCAGACAACAGCACATACAACAGTTACAAATACAAAACGGCAGCAATACAACCAGCAATCAATACACAGTAGAATAACATAAAACATAAAATGCCAAAAGGAGTGAAGGTCTGGAAAATGATTAGTTTTTGATGTACCTGCGTTCCCAGAAACCATGTGAAGACCCACCCAGCACCTGGTGATGTGTCACCTTCTCCCTCTGTGGCCCCTGGGCTCCTGATGGATGGCTTGTCTGGTCCCTCTAGCCCCCAGCTCCCTCAGACGTCAGGTGCTCTACTTGGCACCAGCCCAGAGCTACCCGCTCCCCCCTCCTTCACCCTCAAAGACACCCTTCCACAGGCCAACCTACCCAACGGAGATCTGGGCATTGCTGGACGGGGCAGGTGAGTGAACTTTTGTCCTCTGCATTAAAACACTACTTCTCGCCCAAAAGTATCAAGACATGACTCGGTGAAGGGAAGCATTTGAGGGTTTAAGTTCCTGTTGTTGGCTTCCAAAATGTATCCTAAATTGTAAACATATGTCTTGTTACTTGCTACTTTCTGGACTAACTGACCTCTAAATATGTAAATTATGTCATCTTTTATAGGAAAGGTAGCTACAGAGGCATGAGAAGGAGGCGAGAGGATGAGCGCACAACGGTCAGCATATTTCCTCTTTTCCCATCTCCTTTACTCTTTTTGTGTTTTGCCAATGCTAAGTTTGACTTTGCCTAAATAAATAATTTGCAGAGGCCCATCCCTCTGACTGAGGTCAAGGTACCACCTCCACCAAAGTTTGACCTGGCAACCACTAACTTCCCGCCATTGCCGGGTTGTGTGATGAGTACGCGTGGAGAACCTGTGCCAGAGATGCGTCTGTCTGATGTGGTACGTGGCCTGAAGATGACCGACAAGGTAATTGATTTCTTCCACTTTATGCTCCCGCTTATTTTAGAAACTGATGTAAGGAACAGTTAAGTTACAGTCCCATAACTGCACATCACATCTCGAAATTTTGGAAATTTTAGGCTGAGAACAAAGAAGTTAACAATGAGACCCGTCCCATAAACATCCCAGAAGATGCTGTGAGTGTGCCCATGTCTGTGACCACAGCTCCTACACCTACTCCCGTGCTGCTAAACCGGGTTCCACTGGATTCAAGGTATACTTTGCTTCTCACCAGTAAATTAAAGTCTGTGGGATATCAAGGGGAATGTATGTATGTATGAAATGACATGTCCTTTTTTCCTGTTTCAGTGTTTCTCATCAGGTAAAGAAAGAGGATAAAGCAGACTCATCTGTTCCAAAGGGGATAATCTCCTCCTCCGTGCAGGCTGTGTCTCCAACAACTTCAGAACCTGACCCCACCAGCAAACCCATCTGCAGCCAGTCTGTTTCCACAGCAGCACCCATTCCGTCCGTCCCAACTCTCTCCTCAGCACCGGTAAGACAATCCATGGTCATCGGAAAATAATGAAAATTACAACATCAAATCTAAGCTTATTCAATGATTCTAGTGGCCCTGTTAAGGTAAGCTTTAATTTCCTTACATTATTGGTTTAGTGATCACTTAGATCACATTTAATTACTATTCACATAAAAAGCAAAATGGCACTCCTTGAGCTGGAAGGGATTCAGTGTTTTGCTTAAGGGCAGGTGCTTGCTGATATGGGAGCTTGAGATCCACCCTCCCTATTCACTAAATCACCCTTCTGCCCTGAAGTTCAATTAACATAGCTAATGGTCGACTGATATGGGGTTTTCAATGGCCGATATTTACAGAGCAGAGCGGCCGATGGCCCATTTATCATGTTTTTTGTTGTTGGTATCTGATAAAATACAACCATTTAATAATAACAAATGAGATGGAAAAGTGCTAAATTTAAACATTTATTACTTCCGCCCAAGGACGAAGTCCGGGGTGAGAGGTAATGTTTAATGTGTAATGCATCGTCCCTTTGACATTCTACTTAATATGCATGCTCCCTAATGGTCAATGGGCACAATTTAACATGGCTGCCACTCAAGGTCAACGCAACACTGCATAAACAGGAAGTGAGGTATAATCTGATTTTCATGATAGCTGGTGGAGCAGGGGCCAAGGAAGAACCCATTACATTTTGGAGTGGATCTGAATCACAGGTCGCCGCATAAACAGGCAACATGCATCCTGGGTGGAGGTCTGCGCTCTCTGAGCGCCTTTCTAGTTTGACACTAATTTGCTGCAGATATTGCACTGGTGTAAAAGAAGCGGCTGGCTGATTTCACATGTGTCGGAGGAGGCCGTCTAAATTGGGAGTAAACGGGAGGAAAAAATCAGACAAATAAATTTAAAAAACAACAAAGAAAAGTCATATATTATTCCATGACCATTACAATCTAATGTAATATACAGGGTTAGCTAGTAACATGTTTTAGATAGATTTTTTATTAATTAATGAAATATAAAAATACATTGGGTTGCTGTAGATTTCAGAACGTGACTGGTATTAATCGGTCGACCACTAATAATAACATTAGTTAAGTTTCTCTGAGAATGAAGTTGTTTAGTTTACCATGTTGGACTATATTTTAGTCATTCTCGTGCTGGATCTTGTGCAGGAGCCACGGAAGCTCAGCTATGCAGAGGTGTGCCAGCGGCCAGCCAAGGACCCACCACCGGCAACAACACCCTCTCCCACCCCACCCGCCTCCTCCCCCAGCCAACCCCTGCGAGAGCTCGGGGTCAATAAGGTCGAGGAGCCTGTGTCATTTTCCAACCATACTATTGACAGACTAGAGAAGCCCAGGGATAGCCGGCCACCTCGTGAACCCCTGGGCTCCTACCGTGGGGGGAACGGCCCAGCCAGAGCTGCAGGTGTGGGGCAGAAGATCCGGGAGCATCAGAGAGGTCCCACTGCTGGCCGACGTTTTTCCCCACAGCGAGGAGCCAGGCGCAGTGGCAAAGAACAGAACATTCCCCCCAGATCGCCAAAATAATTTAATGAAAAAGGAACAATTAGACCATGAACCACACAGAAACAAATATATGTATATAGAGAGATGAATATATATTATTGGACACATGTTCTAAAAGAACTTCCTTAAGTTGTGACAGACCTGGCTACCTTTTGGAAAGGCTGGAATTTTTTTCCCTTTTTTTTCCCTTTTCTTTCTTAGGAGAAATCAAGTGGGAGCATAGAATTATGGACTCTCTTGGGGGTGGGGGGTAAACTTGCTGAACGCTTATGAGTAACATCATGGTAAATTCAAAAGGACACCAAGATGCTAAATCTGTTGTGTGTGTGGTTTTGGGCTTGGGTGTGTGTACTTAATTCTGTATACACCTAAAATAGTCTACCACTTAGTCAGGCTTGTCAATATGCAACATGACATTGGGACATTTGTGTTTTATGAATTGGATCATATTGCTTGAATGTGATTACCTTTTCTTTTTATGCAGTGAAACCAGACGTGATTATTCCTGAACTGGAAGACATGGAGGCTATGGCAGAATAGTGGACACAGTGGGATATTAGATGTTAATTATGGAAGCAGGGTTCCCACGGCTCATGGAATTTCTAGAAAGTCAAAGGAGTTAGAAAACTCTATTCCAAACACGGAAATTTAAGAAATTATTGGGGCAAGGCATGGAAGGTCGGGGAATTTTGTGGGTCTCAAACAAGACTCGGTCAAAACCTTGTATGTGGCTGGACCGCGAGCGCTCTCCCTCATGCCTCTTGGTGCATGGAGAGCTGTTTTCTGTTCCTAGGCGCACTTGAATGCATCACAATGTATTATGGCAAAAGTAGACCAATGGTGTAACCCTCCGCCAAACACTGGAATTTCCTAGCCTGAATGGTACATTCAACACACCATGACATCACAAAATGGCCAAATTTCCTAGGCGCACTTGAATGCATTTCATCACGTGTGCAAAAGTTGACCAATGGTGTAACTTTATCAGTCAGTGAGTGAATGCATCAGTCACCCAAACTATCATCAGTCTGGCGTGATGATAGTGTCAGCGTCTGACGAGCTGCCCGCTTTTGCGGTCCAGACAAAAAAAAGGTTTATTCACCACTAAAAAAAAAATTATATTTTTGTAGTTTTGCTCCTCTTCAGTTCCACGTGCTGATTGAGTGCCGATTGCTTTGGCAGTTACAAGTCATTTAGGTGCCTATTTCGCATCGTTGTCAGCTCCCTCTCGAGCTACAGTATCCACTCAGCAACTCAACTAGCTGTCCAATCTGTAATGCTTGAAAATGAATTCCATGACTGCAAACATGCCAGGAAAATGTAAATTTCAGGAGCTTTGGTTACACAAGTGACACCCAGTGTGTCACAACCGATACGCTAAATGTAAAGTTTGTGCTTAAACTATAGATCTATTAAAGCAGGTGTCTTGGACACTGATATCTGCATATCTGATAACTGCAGCACTGACCAGAGTCCCCAGAGTGTATTTGAAATTATTGTCATGTTTTGTAGGTTGTGGAAATTCAACTTTTTCGTCAAGGAAAAGTCAGGGAATTTTACATTTGACGTTGAGTGGGAACCCTGTGGAAGGATGAAACTTTGACTTTGAGCAGTAGTGATATAGGGAAGAAATCTTAAGACTGGGGAAACTACTGTTTCTGAAAATGATACTGGTGAATCGTAAGTCGTATGAAATGCGATCACATTATATAACCTTTAATCATAATCCTTTATTTATTATGTGGTGCAGACATTTGATAGGTACTGCTGTTCGACCAAGTCACATGGTCTTTTGACTTCAGTCTAATAATTACATTTAAGCTTACTCTTTTTTGTTGATGGTTGATTTTGCTCTAAATAGTTGATCGTTTTTCTCCACTCATTGGAAGGGTCATCTGAAATTGGCTATGTGGATTAGTTGGTTCAGCATCTTCATGCATGACTCTTGTCTAATGATGAATGGTTTGGGTGTAAAAGTAAGAGCAAATGAGAAACCAGTGTGGTTACAGGTTTGGTGTGGTAAATGCAGGGCTGTAGTGATGAGCAGAGTTGTAGTTTTCACTTTTATTAAGGTTTTGACAAAAATAGACCCTGTATTTTCTTTATTTCCTTTTTTAGTTGTCTACTAGATCGGTCTAAAAGTAACATTATTTGATCTGTGTTTTCTAACTTAATTTACTGTCTTCTCTTCTCCGGGTGTTACCGGATGAGCGACTACCACCATCATTGGTAAATGCTTTTTTCAAGGTCTAAATATGCTGAAGGAAAGGAATTAAGTTTTCATCTGAATACCTTTTGAAATGTTTGTTTCTGCCTGCAAATGCTGAAATTTCCTGACCATATACCTAAAGTAAAAGATGAAATTGAATGTGAACAGCAGTCCCTTGATAATGCTGGTGTCAGTGGCTCTGCATCTGTTCAGTAAACTGTGTATAACAGAAATGCTGTCAATCATGTCATGTCAGTTTGATTCAGTGTGGCTCAAGTATGATCTATTTGGTTGCAGGATAAAAGGTCATGTTATTTATCTGTGAAGGTATATTTGATTTGTGATGTACAAAAAGTGCGTACAAAAGAAGACAAAGGGAATAACCAAACTGAAACAATGAGTCCTTATCGTATGCAATGGGATATTTAGGTTCTTAAGCTCTGCCATGGTTGAAAAGATCGGCTGTTTTTTTTTTGTTTTTTTTGCACACTGACTTTGAGATCCTTTGAAGATGGATCAACTTTTGTAGATGTATTGTTACCAATATCCTAATGCATATTAGAGTGCTCTTGTTACAATTTGATTTCTACAACCTTGGTCATATGGGGCTTTTATCATGGCCAAAGGGTTATTGAAAATGCAGAATTTTCAAGTACAGCATTGGGTTTTAGAATGAGTAGTAGGTCTTGAAGCATCGGGTGTTCTTATCATTGCTATTCGTCCTCTCTTTGTGAACAGGTAAAACACGATCCTGACCAAAAGTCAAACATGTTAAAAGAGAATCTGAGGGACTTTAGAAGCCGAGATGGATTTGTTTTTCTCAATAGAAATGTGCCGCCTCTGGCAAAATCTACCAGCAAAATGGCTGGTAGATGGTTGATGCCACTATTGATTACACTATCTCTTTTGATTGGAAACCTGAGGCTTCAGATGAATGTAGTCCTCTAAGAGAAACCTACTTTTGAGGCTGATTTGAATGTCCTTATAGCCTTTTCATTAACTCGTACCAGATTTATTTTTGATCTTGGTTGTTAATGTTTTCTTATTTTCCAGCCGTAGAACAGTTTTTAAGAACTTAAATAGCATTCTATATCTTACGTGTTTTTTGTGTACCCCTTAAGTTTGTAAAAGGGGGTTTATATTGATTTGAGAAATGATAGTGGCAGACTTCAATATACTCCCTGCCAGATTTTGATCTCTTCATCCACTCATGACTAAACAATGAGCAGCTAGTAGTGGTGTGAATTGTTATGCACTAACCTTTGATTTCAAGCATTTTAATCACTATGAAATTTTAAAACCATTTGTCACAAAATGGAAAGGTGTTCAACAGGTTTAATTTTAGTGTTTGTCTTCTGAATAAATTGTCTTTGTAGTGGTGCAGGTAGAAATAAGCAAAGGAGAGTGTTTGAGATACAGAAATATAGATTTTCTTTTTTTTCTCTTAGATTAGTGTTTTGAGTCTTGTGCTTGCAAGGACTTTACTGCAGTGTAATTTGTGTCCTGTGCTCAGTTCAATTGTCTTTTAACTGTCCCTGTGTGTGTTGTATATCGGAGTGTGTGCAAATGTGTGAGCAAGACAGAATGAGGATGCTTCTGTTGAATCTCCCTCAAAGACTACATGAAAATCAGCCAAACCAAAATTCCAGTGCCTTATCACAGTGTTGAATTTCATTATAAGGAAAATGAAATAATATTGCACACATCAATTCATTGGCACACTGAACAAGGCTGGTTTGTTGGTTTTGTTGACCCTACAGCATGATCATGTTGTGACACTTGGCTACACTAGACCTAGACTCCAGTGGATCCTAGGACTGGATTGGAAGTTTATTCTAGGTGAGGCTGTGCTGGTTGGAGTGGAGCTGTATTTGTGCGTTTGCGTGCATGCACGTGTGTCCATTGTCATTTGTGTATGATGCCGTTTGTTAGCTTGCCAATGCTATATCAGAATCCTGCTTACAGTGATGAAAAGCAAACCTGGGATTGCGATGTCAGCAAGTTACACATACACACTGGTTTATTGTTTGAATGTTGTATCACTGAGCCTGATGTATGAAAATAAAGATCTATTTTTAAACAGCCTCTTGACTTTTCTTGTTAAAGTGTAATATCTATATTAAGAAGAACAGGTTACGAATACTACAGAGACCTCAGATTAACTGGGCATTTTGATCTGCAGGATTACAGTACATCGATGTCTTGGTGGGCAGAGATGCTCTGGGACACACGTGGACAGTGTTCACGTGGTTCAGTCCCTCAAGAGTGCAGTGGTTCTAGAGAGGATTTGTCACGGATTTGACATTGACATCTGGAGTGTGAACCATCCCTACATATTGACATTATGTAATTGTTGGACTCCAATAGCTTAGAATTGGAAGATTGTTCAGATTGTTTCTCTGATTTGTGACAGTGGTTTAGTGAAGGCGATGTGTTGATGAAAAGTAAAAACGAATAAAAGAACAAAACAAGGGTTTACCACATGACTTGGAGTCTTGACGTAGACTAGGGTTTTTCCCCAATCTTGTTACGTAAGACATCGGCAAGTTTCACCTCTCGCGGTATTTCCCAAATGAGAGTGGCTGAGTGTCAACATCGGTCCAGACAGACAGCACCACCACCGTCCGGAGCAGGGAGAAGGGGAGAAGTGGCTGGACAAACGTCGAGTGGGTTTGTTAACATTTTGGACCATTTACCTTCAATGTAATATGTCAATATATATTTAAAGTTAGCCAGAAGCGTGTCCTGCTCTGGCGCTACCGTGGCCTGATGTATGAGCACCATAGCAACCCCGTTAGCGGTAGCTCGCTAACTAACTTGGCGGAGCTGCTCATGTGAAGTCAGAAGGGTCGCTAACGTTCAGCTAACTCACCTTATGCTTTGCTGTATTGTTGTGACTGCCTGCCAGCTGAATCTGTTCGCTCGGTGAGACACACACGGCTTTCTGTTATCTATAGTAGCTCTCAAGGTTTTAGCAGCCATGTTTGTGATGATGCCCTGGCTGTCAGAATTTCAAAAAAAAAGGTTGTGGTTTTGCTAGCACTAAGGTTAGCTCACATTTGATAACGTTAGCTTGAGGCCCCATCTCTGATGTGACCAAGTCAAAGCTAACCACGGAAATGGCATTTACATCGCCTACAGTTGCCAGCCTATCGAGCTAATCAACATGGATGGCTAGCTCACTTGTGTAGTAGCTGAGTGATAGCCAGGGGTAGGATGCTAGCTAGCTAGCTAGGCTTGGCTATGTTGCCTCTCGTTCCTGTCCCAGATGATCCCCGGGCGAGTCCCAACCTAACGTGAAGCTTTGTCTACAGTCAGTTATCTCTGGTATTAGCATGTTGTTATCTAGGGACTGAGTAACATGAACGCATTCAGTTAATAATGGTAATGCAGACTGCAGTCCCCCAACAGGTGCACAACCTTCATGTTATGTAGGCTGATGCTGCTGTTCCACACATGACACTAGTTTCACATAAGCTAGCTACCTAACTTCATAAGCAGTGATTTGTCGCGAGGTTTCCGGTTAGCTAATTGCTGATGGACAGTCCTCGTCAACAGTCTAAAGTCATTGTAGATTCCTGAAGTTAATTATAGATATCCAGTGGCTCCGTCAACCTTTGACATTAGCCTACATTGCGTATGGATAACTTCAGCATCTGTCCTTTCTATGGCTGCTTCCTCGGACATTATGGAAAATGTTGACAAAAAAAGCTGCTCTGTTTGATTTGTTTTGCAGGATATTTGTCTGAGATGGGGGATGATCGACCTTTTGTATGCACTGCCCTTGGATGTGGGCAGGTATGGTTTCTCCTTTCAATGAGATATGAAATTATATGGATATGTGCATAACTATTGTTTTGCTTGTAACTGCTTATGATCCAGCCAATGAATCGAAACATAAATAATAACGATAGCCTCTATCTTACTACTCAGCAGTCCAACTGCAAAGTGAACTTCAAATGAGTTGTTTGTTTGATAATACCATAGCCAAACACAAATGAAAAGCTGCCTTTCTAGGGGCCTTAGTCCACTGTGAACCTGTCTTTACAACTCTACTGTAGTTCCTCTCACAAGCTATTGACTGTACAGATAGTTAAGCATTTGTTAGCCTTCAGCTCAGGTGCTGAATTTGTAAATAGTTTATCAGCTAATAAGTGCATCTCTTTAGATGAATTGTTTATGCTCTAATAGCAACCCACCAAGGTTTCCCCTAAGGTTCTGCTGAGTGCTAGAAGTTGGTGGACACAGGTCTTTAGTAAAGTACTCATATACCACTGATTACTGATTTGTTTGATGTAATGCTTTGTCTTCTGTACCATCTATTGTGCTCTTTTTTTTGCAGAGATTTACCAATGAAGACCATCTATCAGTTCACAAACATAAGCATGAAATGAC
The DNA here is from genome assembly GCA_900660315.1 of Diretmoides pauciradiatus. Lineage (NCBI taxonomy): Eukaryota > Metazoa > Chordata > Actinopteri > Trachichthyiformes > Diretmidae > Diretmoides > Diretmoides pauciradiatus. Next base: position 2,143 of record CABFOS010022893.1, on the reverse strand, counting down.
CCTGAAATTTGGTCCTGCCAGAACAGATTCTGTTATCATTGCAGGTTAATGACTTTACCATTTACTCAATTAGATTTTGAATCAAAATGTTAACTGGTCTGAAGAACAGTAAAGGTCTCACACATCTGTAGACTTAGAAGGACATACTGTGTATCCCATAACCCTCTTAGCTTTAATGTTGTCTGCTTCTGTCAGACCAGACCCCTACACCCACACGTTTTCTGAAGAACTGTGAGGAGGTTGGGCTTTTCAATGAGCTGGCCAACTCCTTTGAGCAGGAGTTTCGCAAAGCACACGAGGATGATCAGAGGACCAAACACCCGGTGAGAATAAAGATTAATTTCCACTTTTAATAAATGTCACACAAAGGATTTCCTCAGACAACATGCAAAATGTTATAAACAAACATCTTCATGCATTAGATGACCAGGAAGGACTCCTGGTCATTGCTAGTTTAATCTTCTCGCCTCACTACTTTGTGCCTCTTAAGACTGCACCTTCACAGACACCATCTGAAGTCAAGGATGAGGATGAGGGACCTTTGCAAGTTGATTCCTCACCTCCAGGAAGCCCAGACTCCACCTCGAGCATGTCAGACAGCAGCAAAGAGCCAAGCATCGGAGGCAAGGTACAATTCATGGTCAGGGGCCGGGCTTTTGTGTGGCCAAATACACATTGGTTTAGTTTGTCTTCTCATCAAGATATAGTCACATCACAAGAGAAAAAGAAATACTGGGTATTGATAATTATTTTCCATTTCAGATGGGCAAAATAAATGCATCAACAGAAAACAAATTTGTATTATTTGATTTGTCAATAGGAGATTCCCCCAAAGCCTGTGGCAAGCTCCACCCCCACCCCAACCATTGTGCGTCCAGGTTCTCTGCCCCTTCACCTTGGTTATGACCCCCTGCACCCAACTCTGCCTTCTCCAACATCCGTCATCACACAAGCTCCACCCTCCAACAGACAACTGGGGTAAATTGTGTGCTGTGTACTTACTGTTATCTGCATTTCTTTGTATTCATTGGCCTTAGTCTGTATTTTGTCTATGGGTAGAGAATGCAGGAACAGCCATTTACAAGACCTCATCTTGTCAACAGCTCTCCGACAGGCTCTTACCCGCTGGTAATGCACCTCCCCAATGGACAGACAGTCCCTCTCCTCCCCAGCCCTGTGCAGATGCCCTCAGTCATATCTGTAAGAAGTGATTTTAGAAACTTGTAAAAATGCCTGAGTTGATTTAAAAAGAAATATATTTTACTTTATACATCACTGCATCTTTTTTTTTCTCTCTGTATGCCTACCTGATGCAATGTGTAGCTTGCAAGACCGATGAACACAGTGCCTAACATCCCTGGGATTCCAGGCCCACCGGTTGGTGGGGCCAGCAGTGGGTCCTCCTCCCCATCTGGTTATAGTCTTCACTCTGAGACCAAGATGGTGAGAGGACAATCACACTGAAATCATTTTACAGGGTGTCTGCTTCTCAAAATGTCTAAATTCATCGTAAAAAAAAGAAGGCATAAAATACAGTTAAATACAGCATTTTAAATTAACTTTTGGATGTCTTAAAATGTTGCAGTTTCTTGATGTGCTGTTTTACCAGGGAGAAACTCGCCTAGGCGCACACACCTAAATTGTGATGGGTCTACAGTTGTTTTTATCTTTCATTTCATTCTTGAAATTATTAATATTTAATTCTAACAGGCCTTATATTTAACTCAAAACTTGCAGACACCCCATTTGAAAGGCTCTCCTTGATTGCCATCTTTGGGAGTAACTTTTCCAAAAATCTTTTGAGCTTAACAATAATTGATCTGCCTTGACCTGAGTGTTGCCTGTGTATCCTTGTAGCGGCTAAAAGCAGCGCTAACTCAGCAGGGCCCAGGAACTCCCAATGGGGCTGGAGCAGGGACGGGGTCCATCCCTGCCATCCCCCAGAGAGCGGAACAGAGCCAGCAACCCAGTCAGAACTCTGATGCACCCTCACCTGCCCAACCACAGGTAAAAACATGTTTAGATACAGACCATAGCTAGGATAAGACAGAAACTGTACAGGTGAAATGCCCATAGTGTCCTGGAAACTTTTGAAGTGGTTAAATTTTAGGTATTTAGTGTTTGTCTGTCGTCAGTTTGGCAC
>CABFOS010022882.1:0-12097 GCA_900660315.1 Diretmoides pauciradiatus | reverse complement strand
ATTCAAGTGTGCCTCGGAAATTTGGGCACAACTTTCGCCGTAATACATTGTGATGTATTCAAGTGCGCCTCGGGAATTTGATCGCCGTACTACATTGTGATGAATTAAAGTGCGCCTCGGAGATTTGGGCACAACTTTCGATGTAATACATTGTGATACATTCAAGTGCGCCTCAGAAATTTGGGCACAACTTTCACCGTAATACATTGTGATGCATTTAAGTGCGTCTAGGAACAGAAAGCAGCTCTCCATGCAGAGAGGCATGAAGTAGAGCGCACACGGTCAGCCACATGCTAGGTTTTGAGTAGTCTTGTTTATAAATTATTGGTTCTGACACCGTGTAGGCAAAGGTAACCGTGTAGGCACCGTTTTAAAAGCATTGATTTATTGGAAAAAACAATACCCAACCCTAGTGTTAAAGGTGCAATCCTCCCTTCGGTGGTTTGGGCTGGACTTGGAAATATTTTCAAATGTCTCAAACGATTAGCAACGCCCCCGCAATCAGGAATGCCCGCCCTCAAAACGCTCTCTCCCTCTCCTGTCTCCCAACTGCCAACTCGTTAACGAGCTCGTTTGATAGACAGCTCGGCCATTCCAATCATTTGACTTGGTTTGAACTTTGATTGGCTGTTGGTTTTTTCACTCCTGCCTCTTCCCTAGATTATGCATTTTGTTAATTCATGTGTCAAATGTCTTATTTTATTGATTACTGTCGATTACTGTTGGGATATTATGAGAAAATCAAAATTATGCCAAAAATCACCTGGGAGGGACCCCACCTTTAAGTCCTTACTACTCAACCCATTAGTCTGTTATTATGTGCCTTTGTTCTGATCATATTCTGTAACATCTTGTTTCTCACAGTCGATTGATAATTGATTGTGTCATAAATTCAATTGTGTATCAGCTTGACCTAGTTAGACCTGTAAAGTCCTTTGAGGCTTGTTTGTGATAAACGGCTATTTAAATAAAATAAACAACATTTGCTTCAAATAAACTTGACATGAAACAAAAAGAAAATCAAAGACCCTACACTGAGCTAGTAAATATATTTAGGGCTCATTTTACCAAACAATTTGATGCATAATGAATGCAAGATGTGCTACTTAAATGCATGCAGATGGATGTGCTACTTAAAGGCATGCAGATGATAGTGATCTATCTAGAAGCCCATTACATTTACCTGTCTGTGAAGGTTACGGTCAATGTACAGGTCACTTTTAATAACACAGACTTGCAATCTACCTCAATAATGCCCTTCACTCTGTTTTTAAAATGACATGATCTTCAATCAATGAAGAAAGGTCAGACCTCTGCGGCCAGATTATCGGCCATGATAACCATAGGAATCTAGGGAACTCATTGGACGACCACACATACTGTAAGGAGATGCAATGGATGGAGCCAATCCTTCCACAATGACCTTTTCCCCTGAATTAGTATTATTATTGCCTTATTAGTTCATGTTTGCAGGACTTGATTGGGTTATTCATTGTTAGTTCATATGTTGCTTAGTCCTATTAATATTTGAAGGTGGGTTCATTTGTCTCCTCTGATGACGAGTTAATGGATAAAGTGCTGTTTGTCTTTGCTGTAGTCATGCTCCTGTTGTCCTGCCTACATTTCATGCCTGGCTTACTGGGTTGGCACTAGAAGGAGGGTTATGGCGGTTACAAGGAGACACTGAGGAAATGCCCACAAAAGATCTTTCATATGGCACTGAGATGTGGACAGGTAGGATAATGTTGAATTAAATCGTTTAACAAGCCAACACACTCTCATAAAAGCTTTCAGACAGAATAAACAATACCTTTGTTTTGCTTTGTGTTTGTGTTTTAAGAGGGGGTTTCGCCCTTAAGTGATAAGTCATTACGCGACTAGAATATTTGTGTTGGGGACAATAGATGGTTGTCGGTGGCAGTAAGGCTACATTTTCAAGGTCACTTTAGGCTTAGCAAGAAGAACATAAGTGCTTAAACACATCACACTGACAAAAGGCTAACACAAAGAGCTTTCAGCTGTGAAAATAGCCTCTCAGACTTTGTCATTTTCCTTTGTTCTCTAAATCAATGCTTGATGTTTCTATTCACAAAACTGTGGATGCATTGATCCTAAGATTTCGCAGACATTTTGAAAGTCTATCATTAACTACACGCAGTGTTATATTATGATGACTAGCTTAGGCAGTCATCCTCTTAGCGCTCTTCTATTCTACATTAACACCAGTGTCAGAATTCAGACTGTGACTGTGCAAGACAAAAAAATCAAAAATCAAAGTCACAGTTGCATTGCAGCAATAGACTTATAAAGAGCCCTCTGTAACAGTAAAAAGGATTATTAGAATGTTTCGTTTGTAGTGTCAGTTCACGAGTGTACTTAACTTCTCTAACTAAGAGCATGCAGCAGCCCATCCTTTTCATTTGTAAGACCTCATGCTGGCGTTAAGTAATCCCTGTGAATCATAATAAATGACTCAACTTTTGGAGGAAAAATACTTTATTAAGCCTGTGCGATGTGTCTGGCCCAGCTTACTGTTCATTAGAGCAGTGCTAGTTGGCAGTGAGCACCTCTTAAAGTTGATAAAGTCCTTCCTGGTTCCTGGAAATATCTAAACAGCATAGTGCTTCTCATTTAGTAGGGTTTTATAGCTATGTGCAACCTAGTGTTAACAAAATGAACTGCACATTATTCTCATATACCGGTACTCACTTGTGCATACAGTCTATTATGGCGGGGGAATGTGGTCAAAAATAATATGTTTTTTATCACAACCGATGACTGATGAACTCTTATCACAGCAGTATGCTTGGCAAATACGTGGGATGAGGCTATGCGGTATGCTGCATGGAATTTAGTATTCATCCAGATGAGGTTTGAGGGGCTCTGGGTGCATTTGAAAAGCATTAGATCAGACCTCTCTGCCTTGTTCACAGTAGCGTGGCAAGATTCCAGCTTGTCATACTGTTTCTGAGCAACAATTAGAATACTAAGTGATGTTAATTTGAGAAATAAAGCCCAAAACTTTATACTGGCCTAGTTCCAATAGCTGCACAAGACACTTCGTGGTGCTAACTCATCCTCATCATCATCTCTCCCTGATACATGAAAATGGAGAGCACAAACTTTGTGATTCTGTGTTCTTGTTAGCCTCGTCTCGTCTCGTTGTCCTCCGCTTATCCGGGTCCGGGTCGCGGGGGCAGCATCTTCAGCAGCATCTAACATTTTATTGCAGTAGCAGTAGTTTGTGTGGCTGCGATCAGGCAAGCGACTGCACAGCCACAAATCACACACAGACTGAGGAAGAGTTTCTTCCCACAGGCTATCAGAGCCTTGAACAATAAACTCTCAAAGGACAATATACTGTAACCAAGGACATCCACCTATGCACATATTATACTATACTTTGCACTACTGCCATTTAAATAATGCTACCACTTTATAAATACTGTTACTACTTTACAGATATTGTTATCACTTTATAATTACTGAATAGAATAGACTTTATTTGCCATGCGTCCAGGGACGGTGGTATTTGTTTTGAACCACTTTATAAATACTAAACCATGTTTTTCTATTACTTTTTTTTACTGTTACTGTTTTACTACTACTTGTATATTTTTTTTGTATATTTTGGTGTAATTTGATATTTGGAATATTTGTATCTGGTATTTCGTATTTTGGTGTATTCTTATCTTTGTTTTGTTTATAGCTGAGCTTTTATAACAACATTTATAGCAACATTTTATAGCAACATTTCACTATACAGACTTGTATGCATATGTGACAAATAAATCTCTAGGATCTTGAATTCCATTTTGGGAGACAGGCTAAAACACTATTATTTTCTGGAGAAAAGTCTGAAGTCTCTGTATGAGCCTTCAGCATTTCAAGCTACACAAATGTTGAAAGAGAGTAAGGAGAGAAGAGAAAGAAAACTTTGCTGGTATGAATGATTCCCATGTCTGTCTGTCTGTCTGTCTGTCTGTCTGTCTGTCTGTCTGTCTATCTATCTATCTATCTGATTTGTCTGTTTTACAAATACAAGTACAGTATCTGCTTTGTGTGGATGTGGGGTTGGGAAACTGTGACTGTCAGTGACAACCATTTGAGTGGACTTACAATTCACTCCTAATGTGAACAGAGCACCATCGTATGCTGGGAGTCTATAATGACTTTTTGTGGGTGTGGCTACCAAATGCTCCAGCACCACCCAGTGTGTCAAAGTAGCATCAGAATTGCCTTGACTATGCACTGGGCAAGAGCATAAGAGTCCACTTTTACACAGCAGATCTGTCGGTAGAATACATCACATAGGATTAAGGATGTAACCACAACAGCATATAAATCTGAGGGTTTTCAAGATTTACAAGTTTAAGCTTTATTGTGAAACCAAAGCTTCAAGAATGTGGGATTGAAATGTAACTAAAATGTTTAATAGATTATACAGCTGGTACTTGGACAGACAGATGATGCATTGCTATTTTTATCTTGTTATTTTTTATCTATACACAAGAAGACAGCGCCAGAAGCACCTTTGCAGTGTTATGTCTGTTCTTGAAAGTCTAGCAAGGAACATTCAAAAACTCTTTCATGTTCAGTGGGTGAGATTGTAATATATATATTTATATGTAGTCTTTCCATATATGAGGGACTCTTTCCAAACAATGTGTGCTTGATGCGTCCAGTTGCCAGATGCATCCAAAGCCTTGTCAGATCTGTGTAGGGCAGGGGTCCCTAAACTTTTTTTTCTTTTCACACTTTTTCTGTTTTCCACAAAGCCACACATGGAATGTAACATCAAATTATAAACAAAACATAACAATACAGTCACATGAAGGCACTTTCCAAAGCAGTTTGTTGTGCCTTAGTCGAGCCCAAGTCCAGATGGTATTTTAGATTTCAGATTGTATTTATTGACTAAAATAGCATGTTTTTGTTTATTGCCTGAAATAGAATGGAGGTTTCTAAAGGCACTTCAACCAAATCAACATGTTTTGAGGACTAAATTAATTGTAGGCAGCTTGTTTATTTGTAGTAGAAATGTTGAAAATTCTCGACTGACAGCTGTATTTTATTTTGAAAAACATTCAAATAAAAAAAGGTTGGTCATTTCCGGCTTCTCTGGGTTACGGTTACTAAGTCAAACACACTAAGTAAACAGCAGAACTCCTGAAAAAATAAAATAAAACTTCTCCCAAGCGATCTCTCCCTCCCGCAACAGTGATCCCTGCGACCAGGCAAACGATGGCGGCTCGGACGGGACGGACGAACAGCACCGATCGCGTCGCTCGTTCCTCCACATCAGCTTCCATGCTACACTCAGGGCCCGGACAGACAGACACACAGGCAGGATGGAGAGTTCAGGGCTTTATCCGCTTTATACACACATACCGTATTAAATATAAATGACCCGGTGTCGACCGCTGCTTTCCATGCAGCGTCTCCCCTGGCTGGTGCACCAACAAGCTGACGGCGACGGTCCGCCTCCATATTTGTTTTGCTCTGTAGTCACTTGAAGGCATTTCATTATGTGTTTATTACGTGTGCGCCAGTGCGACCAATGGTGTAACTTACTCAGTGTAACATATCACGCAGTCAGCGACTTTCCCGTTTGTAGGGCTGGCCGCTTTGTGCTGTCCAAGTATTTGAATTTGAATTTTCAAAATGCGTTTCTGGCATTGTTCAGAGGACCAGATGTGGAGGTGGGCCGTAGTTTGAGGACCCCTGGTGGAGGGCTTTCAAATTCAAATGGGTGTAGGCATACAGATTAAGTTTTTTTTTCAGATGGAATGAAGCTTTGTTGGTAACTGACCAAATAACTCCAAAGCTTGTAACATTTATAGGGTTGGTATCGTTTGGGGGTTTTCCGATGCCACTGCTAAACCGACTTTTTAAACGTTACCGGTGCCTAAACTGTGCCAGAACTGATACTTTATAAACAAGACTAGGTCAACACCTAGTATGTGGCTGGACCATGTGCGCTCTCCTTCATGCCTCTTTGTGCATGGAGAGCTGTTTTCTGTTCCCAGGTGCACTTGAATGCACCACAATCTATTACCGCGAAAATCGTAGCCAAATCTCCGAGGCGCGCTTGAATGCATCACAACGGTGAAAGCTGTCAGCCTGACCACTGTCGTGGTTCAGCCAAAAAACACAAAACGACGGTTGACGACATTAAAAAATGGATTTTTTTGATGAGAAAATCTACATTGACATTAATTGGCAGGTTTCTAATTATACTCTATATTTGCTGCTGCATGCATGTACATTGGATGTACATCAAATCTTGTGCTACTCTGTCAATCTGTTTCTCTCTCTGTCTGTTTATCTCTCTCCATTTTCCTTTCTGATGATGACTTAAGTGCATTAGACGGACATTATTCTAGGATTTGTCTGTGCATTTCATCTCATTCCCATTTCATCTCATTCCCAGGCTCATCAGCTGTGTTACGACCGTCACTGTCGTCTAGGGGAGAGGGGAGTAACATAAGCTCCCATACGCTGGTAATAATTGGTCCAAATGGCAGAGACTTCTCAATCAAACATTTATTTACAAAAACAAGGAAGGGAAGTGGTGCAAAATATACGGGCGGCCAAGGCCAAAACAACAGACAAAATGAACCCCCTCCTGACTATAAACAAAGCTAACTTAACCATCCAAAATAAAAGCAGTTTCTAGGCCCTCCCTTACTTAACCAAAAACAGGAGAGAAGAGAAAGGGGGACAAACAAAAAGGGCAGCTCACCCTTAGTTGCTTCCCAGCTCGCCAAACCAAACAATAATCCGTCTATCACAAAGGTTACCGCAAGCAGTAGAACAAACAGCACAACCAACAACAAAGAGCACAAACAACAACCAACAGAAGATTGTACTGTGGCCAGCATTCCACATATACACGGGTATTTTTGAAAACAAGGTTTTTCCTCAAAAAAACAAAACATCCACACACAAAAAAAATCTCTGTCCAAATGAAAACGCAATACCACAATTGAAGTGCTGTCAAGTCAAACGGAAAATGTGGACTGGGATAAAAAGTCCTGTTAGCAAGGTTAGAACCAGCACTATTTTGGCCACATCTGCCATTGTACGAAATGTCACCTCATGTAAACAAAGAGTTAAGGGCACACATTCTGATGTCACACACCAAAAACTCAACAATTGCCATGTGCAAGTTGAGGTCATGATGTCAGCGTTTTCTAAAAGCTCCGTTTCACCTGTCCACACAAATACACAAAAACAGAGTTGAAAAATCTCCACTCTGGAAGAAGTTTTCCAAAAGGTCCGTTTTCAGTGACCTAAAATTTAGTTTGCGTGTGGGCGAAAGGCCAAAAAGCATAGAAAGAGCTATGTTTTCAAAAATGTGTACGTGTGGACCAGGCACCAGACTGCAGCTTCTCCATCTCTTTTATCCACCTTGTGATTTTGATCACCATCAGATGTGTCCCATCTCTGGTGGAAAGGGGCGGAGCTGCACTCTGCTATGGGTTACAGTAGGTAACAGACAACAAGTGCCCAGCTTGCATTAAAAGAAAGAGTCAGGACAGCTTTTAGCCGTCCTTATAAGTCATAAGCACACCATGCACACACGTGGCCACACATGTTGCTATAGGGATGTAACAAGCTCTATAAAGTTTCAGCATTTTAAATACTTTGATTTATTTCAGCACCTGTAACTATACAGTACGCTGTGTGCATGAATGTGTGTTTGTGTGTGTCTGTGTTTGTGTGGGTTTGTGTGCCTGAAGCTTTGATTAAAAGGGCAAGGGTTGCAATAAGTTGCACCATTATGATGATTATGATTATTGATTAAAATTAAGAGAAGAGTTGGGTTGGGTTAAGGGTAATGAGATTTTTTTTCTTTTTATTTAAAAAAATGTCTTGAAAATCCGATGATCAAGAAATATATGGCTTGTATGTAAAGCTATGAGGGAGACGAGTGTGCGATCTGATAGTGTACAAGCATCTGCAATGAGTGCCAAACAGTTTAGATCTCAGGAAAATATCAGATTTTTTTGTTATAGACAACATACTTGGTATTATTTGATTTGTCCTGATGTGGCAACCATATCTGGTAGTCCAATCAGGGTAAAACAAACACTAGGAATTATTTGCAAATACTATTTTGACCTGGGTCTGCTGGGACTAGATGGTAAAACATTTTTCTTTCTTTCTTATGTTTGTTCTGTTATACAACCAAGCCAATTTAACATCCAACGTCTGAAATGTAGCATGTTGCCTCTCTTCTCTTTCTGCTACTGTATCTTCCAAACCAAGTGATTCGACAATATGGCCACTGTATTATTTACCACTGTTTGAGGTGTATGAAATATTTACTAGCATGATCTTTCTAACCTTCCCAGCTGCCCTAGGTAGGTGTACTGCACTGCAGACATAGGCAAAATCATACTGAAATACAACAGTACACTTGCAAATCTTGCAACCGTTGAGGCTGTGAAGTTTATGACAAGTTAAATTATCATCTGAAGAAATTCAACTGTTGAAATCAGTGTATTTTTACCCAGGTTCAGTGCACTGAAGAGCATTCTCCACACGCAGGTGCCTTTGCTGGATTTGAGTGCCAAGAATCATTACACACACACAGCTCCAGGCGCTCTAATTATAACACATCAAGTCATCTTTCTCGGGTGGCTGCTACAACTGCTTTAAGATTTAGTTTGATGTTATGAATAAAACTGTTTGATAGGTTTTGCCTGCCTATATATTGTATCATTTGGATGTGTGTGTTTGTGGAGCATATGCTCAAGTGTAAGATGTATATTTATGTCTGTGTGCGCAATCCTGTGTTTGTCGGTGATGCTATGGTGCACTCGCGTCTGTACTTACAGCATGTGTGGAAGAGGAAGTCTTTGATAGTATACATATTCACCAAATCCATTCATCTGCTAGTTCCAGCCTGATCTCAAGGTCAGTTGCTTGACAGCTCCACCTCGTCATATGGGTTGTTTTCACTTGTATAGAAAATAAGTGAATACTGACAAAAACAGACACAAAATAATGACTGAAATATAGCTGCAGTGTGCCTTGCTCACAAATTCAATTTGTCAGGGCCTGACCTTTACAGTGCACACAATGCACAGCTTTGGTCAAGTATGAATGAAACAAGAACAAGACAAGAAGCTGAAGACATTTCAATGGTATACTTGTTACATGCATTGCAGAACACTAGTAGTACATCATCTTACTACTTTTACTACAATTTTCCATGGTTTACTTTGCCTGTATGACCTTAATCAAACAAATAAGCAATAAGCAATAGCAACTCTTCAAAGATGCCCCCCGTGGGGTTCATCAAATGCTTCCAAAAGCATTTTATGTAGCCCACATCTGTGAGATTGACATCTGTGATATCCAGCAGAGAGAACTACAGTTTTAAAATGTTTCATTCAAGGCCATTCAAGAATTTATCAAACTGTAAAGCTTGCAGGTAGTTCGGACCCAAATGCAGAGAAGCACGAGAAACAAGTTATGAGGTTTACTGTGCAAGGTAAACATACAGAAACTAGAGTAGATTAAACAGGTTAGACAATCTGGCAACAAGACGTTCCACACACAGGGTATAAATACACAAGGGAACTAACAGGGCACAGGTGGACACAATTAGGAGAGGACGAGCAGGAAGCGGGAGGCACCAGACTGCAAGGGGGGAACAATGGTGTCACCTACTGGGACTGAAATGAAAGCACAGGGCAAGATCAAACCCAAAAGCAAACACAAGAAACATCCAACACACATAAGCCATGACAGAACCCCCCCTTAAGTGATGGCTCTAGAAGTCCCATTAGGTCCAGAATCCAGGGGACGTCTCCGGAATTTAGCGATGAGGTCAGGGTCCAGGACATCCCCTACCTCGCCAATGGAATCGAATAGCCTCTTTACCGTGTATACCTCAATACCATCAATCATACAAGGCGGAGGTGGGGGTTTAGGAGCAGGGGCCAACGGACTGTGCAAGACAGGTTTGATGCAGGAGACATGGAAGTCTGGGAGCTGGGAACGGATAGCAGAGGGATTAATGAACCTGGGGGCTAAATTGCTGCACTCGACCCGGTGAGGGAGGTCCAAACCCTCTGACCAGTGTGGTAGCGAGGGATATGGTGAAGGTTGCCTGAAAACAGAAGCTGGGGATGGAGTGAAATAGTGTGGTGCGAGCCATCCCCCCGACATCGCCGGCTGAACTCCTGGGCCGATGGCATGTGAACCTCCTCCTCCTGCTCTGGGAACAAAGGTGGTTGGTAATCCAGGGAGCACTGGAAAGGGGAAAGCCCTGTGGATGAGCAGAGGAGAGAGTTATGTGCATACTGGACCCAGGGTAACTGTCGACTCCAGGAAGCTGGAGCGGAGGAGGCAAGGCAACGAAAGGTGGTCTCCAGATCGGGATTGGCCTGCTCGGACTAGCCATTGGACTGGGGATGGAATCCTGATGAGAGACTGGCTGAGGAACTTAGGAGACAACAGAAGGCTTTCCAAAACTGGGAGGTAAATTGGGGACCAAGGTCAGAAACCATATCTGAAGGGAGACCATCTAAACGGAAGACCTGGTGTATGACGACTTGGGTGGTTTCACGTGCGGAGGGAAGTTTAACTAGGGGGATGAAGTGGGCTGCTTTGGAGAATCTGTCTACTGTGGTGTGGTATGGTTGTCAGAGGCAGGGAGACCGGTAAAGAAGTCCAGGGCAATGTGAGACCAAGGGCTGTTGGGGACAGGGAGGGGATAGAGGAGTCTTGCTGGAGCCTGCCTAGAGGTCTTACCCTGGGCACAGATGTCGCATGCTGCGACAAAAGACCGGGTGTCCTTCACCATGGTTGGCCACCAGAAACGCTGACGAAGAAATGTCAGGGTGCGGGAGACGCCTGGATGGCAGGCCAGCCTGGAGGAGTGTCCTCACTGCAGGACCTTGGACTGGACTGCCGCCAAGACATATAGGGGACCACTGCCTGGGCCAGGGTCCCTGTGAAGTGCCTGATGGACCAGGGCCTCGATTCCCCAACTGACTGCGGCAGTGATGCGCAACTCAGGCAGCTGTTGGGAGCTGTCAGTGGTGGGACCATATGGCGGGAAAGTGCGGTTAGGCTTGGTGTTCTTGGACCCTGGGTGATAGGAGAGAATGAAACAGAAGAAGAAAAGGGCCCACCTGGCTTGACGGGAGTTGGCCGCTTGGCCTCCTGGATGTAGGCAAGGATTTTGTTGTTCGTCCAAACCAGGAAGGGATGTTCCGCTCCCTCCAGCCACTGTCTCCACTCCTCCAGCGCCAGTTTCACAGTGAGGAGCTCCTTGTTCCCTATGTCATAGTTTAATTCTGCTGGGGACAGATGTGAAGCTTGGTGAAGCTGGTTGTCACTTAGCGAGCATTGAGAGAGAACGGCCCCCACTCCGACATCCAACACACACCAACACACCGACAACAAACTGCTGCGAGGGGTCAGGATGAACTAGCATGGGGGCAGAAATGAAACGTCTCTTGAGGGTCTGGAAGGCCGCATTGGCCTCAGGGGTCAATGAGAACGAGGCATGGCTACAGGAGGTGAACAAACAGGGGAGCAGCAATAGCACTGACGTTGCAGATAAAACGTCTATAAAAGTTGGCAACGCCCAGGAATTGCTGCAGCTGTTTTACCGTGGTGGGTTGCGGCCACTCCATCACCGCCTTGACCTTGACCTTGGCTGGGTCAGCCTCTACGTGTTCGTCTAAGATGAGGAAGCCCAGAAATGAACTATGGAGACGTGAAACTCGCATTTTCCCACCTTAAATAGTATTTTCTTTTATATCAGACACAACAGGTTATTCCTACCTGACATATTTCGACGGTAGTACTTCCGTCTTCATCAGAGCTGTCACTAGATGGTGTGTGACGTGTCTTAAACAGCTGATGTTGTTTACAGAGGCGTGGCCGATAAGTCAGATTTGACCGGTTGGCCACGCCTCTGGCTGTCACTTCGCCGCTTGAGTACGCTGTCCCAGGGGGTGGAAAGCATGTAAGCCCCCTCGTCCCGGTTCATAGTCATTTGCGCACACCATCTAGTGACAGCTCTGATGAAGACGGAAGTACTACCGTCGAAACATGTCAGGTAGGAATA
>CABFOS010022867.1:0-14601 GCA_900660315.1 Diretmoides pauciradiatus | reverse complement strand
TTATAGATTAGACTGGACTAATATTATTATGCTTAATGGTTAGGCCCTATATGTGTAAATAACGCATCAATAAATCTTCTGAATAAACCAAATACAGTCAAATTCGATGTGAATATCTTGAAAATAATAATTGAGGCCAAAATTGATAATTAAAACAGCAGGCCTCTTAATATTTAAATGTAGCTATGTCATTTCAAAACACCCTCTGGAAATCCAAAATTCTAAACATTTTTGGAGAAAGCTCTAAGAGGAGTTAAAGCACAATCCCATTCAAAAACCAACGACAACAGTCCTAATTAAAGGTTAACTATGTGTCTGCGTCCAAACCAGACAAAAACACCTCGACCACATATCGCTCTGATATCGGTGTAATAGCTGTGATAATACAACATAGAGGCCCTCATGTAAATAACGCGCTCGCTGTTTCTCTGCGTCTCCGCGCGTATTTCCTCTGGAAACGGATCGAACGGTCATTAGCTCTCGCGCACCGGTTTCCCGGAGTCCCCGCGCCCATAAATCACCCGCGAGCACCGTGACCTCAGCGCGGCCGCGCGGTCCCGGGGAGCGCTCCGTCTTCCATTATATCCTCGTTTCCCCGACGGAGCGACACAGCCCCACTGCTTTCCCTTTGCTTTTTTATGGAGCTCAGCCTTGATTTATCATTTACCGACACACACCCGTGTAAAGACACAAACTGATGCATCTTATAGGACAGATCACCGCGCCTCTCGGAGCCGCGTTCACCTGCTCTGTTTGGGTCCCTGGCAGACAATATTTAAATGGCCGCGTTTATTTACAAACGCTTATATAGGCCTGATGTCTCAAATGGCTTCCTGGCGTGGTGCAAAAAAACATTATATGCAAAACAGAACTATATCCATCTGTTGTAATTTGAGAGTGAAATGGTTTATGGGTTTATTATAGTGTTTATCCTGAACATGGAGCAATCGTATCTGTCAGCCAAATCCTCAACTGGTTCCCTATATATAGCTGCTGTTGTCAATTCTGGAGGCCTATTTGTGTTTTTGCTTGATTAATCCTGTTTCTTATGATGAATATGAGATATATTTCCAGATATAGGTGAATATTATAGCGTCTTATTACCGCTCTGTTTTGCAGCACAAAAACATGGACGCTTTTTTAACTGACCTCTGCCTCGCACGGCAATAACTCAACGACAGTAATGAACAATCGGCGGAAATACCTCAAAATAAAATCCATCCTCCCAAAGCTCTGACTCTGTCCGCGTGGAAAAACATATCCGTCCGTGACAGCAGTTATAATACCATCCACAAAATCGGGATCCTTTCTCTTTCTGTTTGCCTCTCTCCCTCTTTCTTTCTTTTTCTCTCCTCGATATAAAAAAAACACTACAAAGCCCTCACGGAAAGAGGGGGTAACCCGCATATAATCAGCATCATATGGCCGGACCGGGGCTCCGGGTTTCTTCACCGCGCCATAACACCGCGCAGTAGTATGCGCCCCGCTCACGTGACGCAACGTCAACTTAAATCCCTTTTATTTGAGCCCGTGAATCATTAATGGAGGCAGTCATTGCCCCCGAGGAGAAACGGATCAGTTTGGAGGGAGAAAAAAGAGGGGTAGGCTACATGACACTGCAATGTGTCTGGCAGAGGAGCAGGTCTCTCGCAGAGAAGCAGCTTTTCCACATGTCGCCCATTCAGAGGAAAATGCTGCTCTGTCAGGTTTAAAGTGCCATATATTTGGTGCCTATTAGCGCCTAAGTGAGCTCCAGTGCTAATCCTGCTGTATTATGCTGAGTTTTCAAGTGCAGCCACAGCTCTGAGCCTGGCTAAGAGCTGGATGTTTTACACTCCAGCGTGACAATTCGCACTATGTGAGATGGATAGGGCTTTCCCTCGAAAATACCCGTTAAGGATGGTATAATGATTACTCAACACTCGAGTCAGCCTCTTCTCCTTTCTCTGAGATTTACAACACAGTCAGGGCTATGCAGGGTACTAGGAGGAACTCAGTGTCGCCCCCGTCCTCTACCTCATGAGATCTGGGCTGTACTGCCTCTTAGTTAGTCAGCCTCGTGCTCCATCATCAGTAGCCGGCATGGTGGCGGCTGCATTAGAAATAAAACGTCACATAATTACCTGTCCTATATCCTAGAGAAGCTGTGCGTCCTGGTGGTAGTGAGCTATGCGTGTAGTGTGTGTCAGTCAGCAGTGAGCGGAAAGTCGAGACGAGGCAACCAAAGTGCGGGTCCTCGACCCCACTGATCAGTACATGGACCCCCCGTTCAACCTGCATGCGCTTACGCGTTTCCTATGACCAGTTGAGTGATGTTGGAAATTATAGGTTTGTACAAAGGGAGAATTTCTGGACTTAGGAGGGGAGGGGAAATATATTTTTTTTAAAAGTGCAAGTATAAGTCTGTGGTAATTTACCAATACCACCAAAAGTTCAATTAAGTATACAGGCCTGCACAATGAAACTATTCTAAACTAAAGATTGTACCATGTGAAATCGAGCTATCACTGAAGATATGTTGGCCTCTGCCACCCCGGGTCCTGTCCGGAAGGTCTTTTCTCTTCTCGGCACCGTTTGGCGCTTGTTTTCCGTCAACACCGAGTAGCGGGCGTGGAAAACCACACCACAACTATTAATCACTCGGGGCGGACACGGACAGCATCCCACTCCCACACCAGCCTTTGTCCTCTCAAACTACAACTTGAGTGGTAAACTTTTTAAAGCCATGAGCAGGAGTAGACCATCTCTGATCAATTCACCTTCAAGACGTGTCTAACATTATAAGGACAGGAGGACAAGGCTTCATAGTGATGAGATTTCAGAAGTGCCTTTTACGCACGGATTTAAGTCATAGGCTTTATTTAGCAAATGAATGGCTTCTTTAAATAATGTCTGTGTTTTGTTAGCCAGACTGTTTTGTTTTTGTCTCTGACATGCTCCTCTCTTTTTGTTCTTCTACATTTGCACACAGGCTCAGCAGCACATTCACCAGGATCGTATATGCGAGGAATCTTTGGAGAGCATCCGAGGCTCGACCTGACCGTGGACAGAAAGCAGAGCCCCTCACTCCCACGCTGCCTTTCGCCACCGCACCTGAACTTTTCCCTGACCCGGGCAGAGGCAAAGAGAGTCGAGTGTGAAGTTATTTTGGTTTCAAAAACAAGGAGAAGATGGAAACCAAACGCACTCAGCATGCAGCCCACATTTTTCTCTTTTCCTTTTTGCACTTTCTATGCTCACAAGTGGCATTTGATTGATTGTGTTTTATATCTCAAATGTTTTAGCAGAGTTATTTGCACAAACCGAGGTTCCTATAATCACTGTCAACGAGGAGGAGTTAGAGGCGCAGACCTCTGGATGATGGCCAGACGGCGGTCCATATCTCCCCACAATGTTGACACCCGGAGCTCTTAACAGCCAGGCTTGGGTTACCGATACACTCAGCCCTAGATAACTCTTTCTCCAAGGTTTACACCGGCCAACATCAAGGCTAATGTGAAATTCAACGCCTTAAGCTGACTTGGAGCCCGGCCTCGTGAATGCAGGGCAGCGCTGGGAATCCTCAACCGGCAGACTACGGGATTGTTCTTCTGGGTGGTTGTAATAAAGCACTAAATTTGATTTTTCATGTTGAACCCACTCGTTTTTCCCCTGTCATATATAATAGTCCAAAACTATAGTTGAGGCATTGTTATTGTAAGTTATAATAATCTGCAATGACTGTCCGTTAGACTAAATTTTGAGGTAAGTGCAAATCAGACAGTATAAGAATAAAGAATAGTATAATTATTATTACTATTACTATTATTATTATTATTATTATTATTATTATTATTATTTGTTTATTATACATAATGATACAAATAATACAAATAATAGTAATTGTAAAGAGGTTAATTTATCATCCTAAGGACTTTGTTAATGTTTAACCTAGGTCTAAATTGGCTTTTGTATCCTCACTGAACGGCCTTTTCAGACTGTCGAGTCGTCGCGGCCACTTAGGGGGACAAGAAGGCCTCTGAAAACTATGTGCATGGGTTTAAGGTAGTTCTGATACATTCCCCCTCATCTGTATAGCCAAATAAAAGCTCAAAGTACATATTAGGATTGATTAAAATGGCCAGTAGTAACTTTTGCTCTGTCAAAATGCATCAAAAACATCCTTAGGTTAATTTTTTTTAACTTAGCTATGATATTTCCGCCCACCACGTCTTTACCTGCCTGTGTCTGCAGGCATGAATGGGTACACTTTTTTCTTAGCTTATTTAAATCTCATAAACCTAAACTTTTACATAGAATTCCAAGATTAATTTGGTCCCTTTTGGTATTTTGGGGAGTATTTTCTGTTAGAAAGATACTGTGGGAAGTTATGGATTAGTAGAGCATGCTTTCATACACAGCCCTTTGCATGGTCCAACATATGGCTCAATTTATGCGTAAAGTAAACGTCCAAAATACACGTAAACATCATCTGAAAATAATTTGATCTATAATGTTTAGAAATTATTTGAGTTTGACAATCAGCAAAATGTGTTATCAATGGCCTCAGAAACCCCCACAGAGGTAAGAACTGCAGCTGAGCATGTACATAATTTTAAATGGACCACATGCTCGCTTGACGAGAATATCCATGTTGCCAAAGATCCTGGCATGGCACAGCGCTGATGTTAGGTACAGGCTAACTCTATACTATTCAAAACCCCTCATTGAGTAAAACAAGAGCCAAATCTACTCACAGGTCATAACGGTCGGTTGTCCAACGGGGAACGGACGGACAGGACAGAGCTTTGTCAGGGAAGACGAGATATGACTAGCACCCTGCTGAGGATCACTTCAAATGAAAACATGGCAGAATTTCATATCTATTTCTGACCCGAGGGCATTCATTATTCAACAAGTCACGTGGATGGGCAGATTAAAATTTCAGTACATTGGAAGTGACCTCTATCCGTGTATCAAATGAGTTGAAATATGTAATTTAACTAGTTCGACTTCTTGAGAGGCTTCGTAAAAGTGGTGCCAGTCAGCCCCAAAACGCCATCTTCTGCACAGCTGCCATGACTGCACCAAGTGCTGCAAGAACTGAAAGGACTTTGCAAAGAAATACTGACATATTTTTAAAAAAATATCTTTGCCTCAAATATATAAGAGGCAATGACAATCTAGCAGGAAGGATGGAAAGATGCTCCTAAAATAGGTAAAAAAAATAGGTGTAAAGTGTATTTGTCTGTCTTCCTGCCTGCCTGTCTGTCTGCCTGTCTGTCTGCCTGCCTGTCTGTCTGCCTGCCTGTCTGTCTGCCTGTCTGCCTGAGAATTTTATTGTGAAAACCTTTGTCAGCTGGTGTAAGTTGTATCTCAGATGTCTTGTATCATAATAATGTCTCATTTGTGATTAAAATATATTATAAACACATTTTATGCTCTTATTCATGTATATAAGATAATTTAGAGTGAGGGAAAAACAGAGATGGAGATGAATAAATCCTGAGTGGCGTGAATAATAGCAGCGTGTTTCTTCTCTTATATCTGCCCTTTGCACACAAAGCCGGACAGACAAAAATCGTGGCTCAGATTCACACCTATACACCGTTTTGTGTTTCCGCATTGTCTCTGGGCAAATCCAAAACGAGGAGAAAAAGCTCAAGGAGGTTTTAACACTGATGTATGGTCTGAACATTGTGTGTGTCGAAAGGTCAGGGGTCACAAGAAGTGCTCCGAGCTGGTGATTGGCCAGAGCCGGTGGTGTCCTCTGGTTGAACTCCCTATTGTTTGGATGTAGCAGGTAGTGACCAACACTCACACTCTGGTGCACTGATGTTTGGGGAGATCTTCTCATAATAGCAAGTGAAAATAGTATGTGTGGCCGAATGCATTTAACAGTTTGGGGTTTTAGTCTGATCAGGTGGAAGTCTATTACGCTTAAAGCCAGTATAGCTGATATCAGCCCCATTCTTCTGCCACATGACACATCCATTTCATCTACAAAAAGGCTCATGACATTTATGGGCAAGAAAGAGAGAACTATTTTACGGATAAGGCGATAAAGTCAATTGAGCATTAAAAGATGTATCTGAGTAGAATAAGCCCTGACTGTCGACCTACTTTATACTCATTGTATAAGGGTTTATATACACTTCATACTAAGTAGGTTAAATATTCACAACCTTATTCGACTGTTTCTGCTAATATAAGTCGTGCGAGTCTGGATCTTATTATGAGAAGGGAGAAGGAGAGGAACTTGGTAGCATTGCGCCCCTCATTGCAATGGACACACAATATATGGCAACTCGATTTTCTCATTTGCACTACTGAGATAAGGTAGCGATGATCTTAACAATTATTTTGAAAGTGCGGTGCCTTGAACTCTTTGCGCCCTGGCACGCAATTTTACGCACGTAATGATGCGTTGAATAACTGAATAACGCGCCCAAAGGCTTTAAAATAACAGTTTTTGACCAATGCATTTTTAGAGAGAGATAAAAGAGACAGGAAGAAAACAAAACATCAGATGATGAAATCGCAATACCGAAATTAGGAAGTGAAATGAGAACGCATTTTAGATGCAGCGGAGCACGTTGCACGTTACGCGCGGTGGCAACAGGATTCATTGATGAACTCAAAATCAATACTTTAAAATGGCAACATATCCAAAGTCACGTCGAACACGTAAGTGAAGTACATATTTATTTCACATGAACAGCTTGGGGTCTACACTAGCCTTCATTACAACGTTCATTATTGAGACAACACATACAAATATTCACAGTTTAGAACACAGCACGACATGGGACGCACTAGCACAAATTAAACTAGAGCTTACAACACCAACAAACAGAATTCTACCGGACGAAACGATTTGCTTTTTGTGCCTTTGCTATGATTTGTCTATGTACATTAGATGTGAAAGTCACCTGGACTACATTCAACAGTAAACCAACCCACTCAAACACACACACACGCACACACACGCACACACTACATTGTTACTCTGAATGATGCCCTACCCCCCAAAAAAACAGCGGACTGGTTCCTAACAGGCATCTAGAGCTTCGCTAAATATCTTTCAAGTATATTAGAACTTTCCATGAGCAATACAAAAAATCATAGAGGACATAGAAAAATGAGTTCCCACTTACTTTCACCTCATTTAATTTTTACTGTAATAATACATTATGATCCAAGTCCTATACGTTTGAATGTGCGTTATCCTTCTCCCATAATAATAAACAAATACATATACACTTCAGTTGCCACCCTGGCAGTTAGAGGTGAATTTCAAGCTTATATGAAGAGGGCGAACGGAGAGGAAAGGGATGCAGCGGATGTGACAGGGCCCCAATGGCAGAGGCATGGGGTGAGGGTGAGGGGATAACACCGTGTGTAAAATACTGAAGAATCGGTCCACCAAATTCCACTCGTGTTATTTTGCCATTCTCAGTCTGGGTTGGGGTTTTTTGTGTGTGTGGGGGGAGGCTCATGCACTATAGGCCGGCGGTGCACGGCGTGGGGACGAGCTGCTGGCCTGTTTTGATCTGCTGCTGCTGCTGGGGGCCCGAGGTGGAGGGTGAGGCCGAGCTGGAGGAGCGGATCTTGGTGTTGGGCAGCTTGTGGTCCTTCTTCCACTTCATCCTCCGGTTCTGAAACCAGATCTTGACCTGGCGCTCGGACAGACACATGGTGTGCGCAATCTCCACGCGTCTGCGCCGGGTCAGGTACCGGTTGAAGTGGAACTCCTTCTCCAGCTCCAGAGCCTGCTGGCGGGTGTAGGCAGTGCGGGACCTCTTGGGCACTCCTCCATTGTAACTGGCACTGACTGGAGAAGAAAAAAAACCATACAGAGGCAAAGCAAGCAGGTGTTACATGCTAATAGCGTTTAATCTTAACACTCCCAGATCCTCCACTGGACACATTAAAAGAATGTAAAACTACACAGGCATTTCTCCGTTTGGAGGAAATGACTCCGCTCTGTCTGTGTTATTTTCTCTTTATCCTTTCAATTTGCGGACATGACCTTAACGTGGAGATGCCGCGTGTGCAAGCATCGCGTCCAGGGACAGATCAAAAGCTCAGAAATGATTAACAAAAACAGCGGGGTTGGATATTACAGTTTGGCTCGGGTCCAGCGGTGGAGGTAGTTTGGGTTAAAAAGCAACAAAGGCACATGGCCCCGACAGACGAACACAGGCAATAAAATTTACGAGGGTCCTTAATTACCGACCCTGCTGCTCGATAGTCGTAAATTGTTGTTGTAAGGGGTGCTACTAGTGCTGCCTCAATGGGCTGGCGTGTGTTCCAGCGGTTGTTTCTCAGTGGTTCTGCTATTTAACCGTGACGATAACTCACCGTTGCTAACGTGGACCTTTTTCATCCATGGATAGACCACCGGCTCCTTGCCCTTCGGTACGCCGGGATATGCCTCATTGGCGAGGCTGCAGTCTTTGCTGGCGTTGGCCCCTGCGCCACTATCCGGAGCCGCGTTGAGGCGAGGACCGTGGCTCTGTGGGACGGGCTGGGGCTGTGCGTGGTGCCCTTCGTCGAAATCATCGAGTCCGGTGGCCGGGACGTTACCGTAATCGTAGCCCGGTTCCGTGTAGTTTGACCTCGGATAGGATGCCTCGTCGTGATGGGGGAAGCCCGTATCTTTTGGCCGCTCGTAGTAATCACCGGGGTTGGGGATGTATCCGCTCTGCTGATACTCGTCGCACGGAGGAAAGGACGGCTCGATATAGTTGGAGTTTATCAAGTAGGAACTCATGGTCATTAATTTGTGAAGTGCAACAATACTAATTTTTATCGCGCTGTCGTTTTTCTGATCTCCACAAAACCCTCCTACTCCCTGTCAAATGTACAAAGTTGTCTGGTCACGTGTGGAGCGCCACCAATCACCGCGTGTCCTGTGGGCATCATGTAAACAAGAACCAATGGAAAGCATGGCACTGGCACCACCAACGCTGCTCGGACTGGCTTACGCTGGTGTTTTCCTTATTAAATCACAGTATATAAAGCAAACCCAATCAACTAACTTGTTTACTGCATGGAACCAAAGTTAAGTGGGCGAGGCTGCCTTCTAGAAAACCCAACATCCTCGGAAAAAGAGACGAGGAACTGGGTGTCAAATTCAAACCCTGGAGAAAAAAAATACAGGTTGTTCAGAGACAAAAGACTATTTCTGATGAGCAGAGACATGAATGTAGATTATTGGAGCCGAGGATGATTGTTAGATACACACAAGCAGACACGGGGCTAAAATCAGGCCAGGAACAACAGTGGATTGTTTGTGCAATAGTATGTTAACCATCGAAAAAGAAAGCAAAGTGCTGGGCCACACTGTCGAGCTACACGACTTTATGATTTGATATAGTGCATGAATATAACTTCATCAGTCTAAATAGACTACAACACAGAAACCCCTCACCGGTGACTCTGCACGACTGTGTCTTTACGCATGAGACCCTTAATAATTCATCTCAACCTTCACAAAAAATTACAATCTCTGTCTTTTCCCAAAACATGAACATTTTGAAGTATTTGTGGTCTCCAATTACCCTGTAATACCACAGTAAAGATAAGATGATGTTGTTTTTATTGCGTGTTGTTACTTTACTATGTGGACTGTGACTCATCCCAACACCGAACACACACTTGCACACACGTATCTTATAAGCCGACAAAGGAGCGTGTGCGTTTTCACCATGAGGACAGCAGGATTGGCCTTTTTACATCAAGAGGTATCAGGTTGTTTTTACTCTGCACATATCTGGAAACATATTAAATCATGCAGCAGCACTGCAAATGAGCTGCGAGCGAACGCTTTCATCTTAAATCTGCCATTTGGTGGAAGTGAAGAGAAACAGTCTTGCGTTTCTACCGTACCAGAAATACTGTAAACACCGCTGGACTAAAATGAGCAACATTGTGATGCATTCTAACAATGAAAATATGGTTTGTCCATTAGGGGAGAAGGGGAACTAAAAGTTTGAATGCACAAATATTCAGAGGTATTATAATACTACTACTAATTATACTACTACTACTAATAATAATGATATAACTACTACTACTACTACTACTACTACTACTACTACTACTACTACTACTACTACTACTACTGCTACTAAAAATAATAATAATAACAAAAATAATCATAATAATTATATAAATGTATGGCAAATAATTAGGCTACAGTCTATTCAGACTCCAATATCTCTGTAAATTAAAAATAAATTAATAAACAAATGAATGACACTGCAGAGCCATGAGGTAAATATCCCCTGACCGTATTCCTCGCCATCAGCCACCCTGTCCAGGTCCAGTTTCCTGTCCATGTCCGAGGTGGGACACTGTATGTGTCCCCTAAAGCAGCAGCAGCCCCTCGGATAGATATCCCACTGTCCACGTCGACAAGGCCTCTGCATCAAGAAACAAGAGGCCAAACTTCGGAAATATTGAAAGCTTTCTTTGCTTCTCTTTTATTCCGCACCCCCCACAAGTCTATTCGCTCCCCTAAACAGAGATAACTTCTGCCTGACCCCAAAGTGACACCGTTTCCATTTTGTTTCTGATTAATCTTGGCCATTGACAGTCTTTGTTAAACAACAAGGCGTGCCCTTCTCCAAAGAGGCGACATTTTCATATCTGTTAGACGTAGTGACCTGAGGTTCACCCCGGACTTGGACTTCAGTTTTCCAGGGTCTGTTCAACTGTGGGGAGATGGGAGAGCACTTAGCACGGGTCAGCACCCAGGAAGGTCCCAAAAGGGTTAAAAAAAGAAAAGAAAAGAAGAAGAAGCTTGTAGCCTATAAACCCCTAAAGCCATCTGACCAAAAAATCATAGGTCGGCCTGCATCCCCTGAAAGTGAAAATGTGCATGTGAGCAGAGAACCTGGAAACACAGTCTGGTGCAGCTGGGCCTATATCGTATGAATTTCCTATATCATTATTTTTCTTCAAATCGATTAGCTCGGTCACTGAACACCCTCTGCTTGTGGATATGTCGATGCAGGCGCCAAACAGGTGCATTTTTCTTTTATTCACCAACCAGAGACAGGTTGCTCTTTTTATTCCCCAGCAGAATCTACATTTCCCCCCTCTCCACCTTAACCCCCTGAAGCAGGCAGAGCAAGGTAGATATCTGTCTTGCATCTCGCCCCAACTCATTGTGAATGGCAGTGGATGTACTTTGCGCCACATATCCTCAGTATCCTTATGGCCAAGAGACCACCTGAGAGGCAATTCATCAACATAATGTCCGCGGTAAGACGACTTCACATGGTATCTAAATTTACAGTCTACTGCCAATGTATTATATATATATCCTGTATAAATATGGGCCGGGTTATCCAGGCTATTATCCACTTATGGTAAGTTATCCTTGCGTGAATGACTTGCTGTCCATTTTGCAGGTCATTCTACTTGTTGCTAGCCTGCATGCTATATTTTGAAAGTGTTCAGCTCTGAATAACGTCAAAATAAAACATCATATACTATTCAAATCAACGGATCTGATTCAGTGCTAAAAAAATAAATAATAAAAGCCAGGGTTGGCACATGGTATTTTAGATAACAGGCCTGGTAATGCCTTTATTTTCTGCAACACACAGGCTACATTTGAATGCAATAAGGCAGAAAACCACCAAAACATAACAGGGCAATGATAATCCAATTCGATTTTGGATTAAAAAGCAGCATTTTGAAAGAATTGGGTCTATGAAGTGAAACCAGCCTGCACTATCTAAGTAATTTTCCACAAATTGAACTATTTTTTTTTGCCTTGATGCGGGAAAAAAATGGTAAAAGACTTGTGTTAGATTTGATTTGAGGGGTCAAATCAGCTTACAGCTGCAGCACGGTGTTCCTTTAGAGAGGATATACTGTGAAGTGAAGGTCTATTTAAACGACATATATCATGCTGACAGTTTACTGTAAATTGAGATTATCAGAGAAGTGCTGTGACGATAGTGACAGATTGCATATGGCTCTCCACAAGGTCTCCTGTCTAGCACGGAGACCTGACGGCAGAATAAAATTAAGAATAAAACAGTTCCTCTGCGTTCAAGATGGAGGAAAGTTTAGAGCAAAAAACAACAACATACCATTTGAAACCATAAGTCCACGTTTAAAATGTTTCAGAGCGTCTTGTCCTTTTCCTCTCCGCCACTTGGCACTCAAAAAACGCATAACTGAACAAGCTGAGCTTATCTACAGCTGCAAGATTTCACTTAGGCCTGGATGAGCACACGGCCTCCTCGCAAAGCTCCATAGTTAAACGAGATGGGGGGGAAACAGAAAAATCCGCCAGGAAGTATAGACAACTTCCCTACTCCTCTAAACGACGAGACACTTGAAAGTACTAAGAGGCCAGAATCCTGTAGACAAGGATGTCAGAAGTTTTAAAAAGCAATAGGCCTGTATACATATAAAAACACTTTATCAATAGGTTATAATAGTTGTTAAACACACTAGTCAGAGATTGTGCCATTTGAGTTCGGATTTGAATGATACACATGTGATGGAGAATCAAAAATAATTTCAAAACAGGTTGTTTGCTGTTGAAGTTTTTTTTAAACGATGCACTATAGCAGCTTTTGCAGTTTATGTGAACGAAAGAGTGTATATTCTTCATTAGAGACATGCAAGTCAAGTTTGTACTTTTAAAGTAAATGTTTGTGATGGAGAAAGTGCTTCTATATGCATTTTTCGACATTTCTGTGGATGTGCCATGTTTATACCTCTGTTTACATGTCAATTTGTGTAAAATATGATGAAAATAAAATTCCAATTACATTTTGGTGGATTTTAAATATGAAGTGTCATTGTGTCGGTTTCTTTTTCCAATTAATCTTATGTTTAATCCTGCCAATAAACTGATGCTGAAATCGAAATATGCATTCTGATTTTATTGGGTTACATGTTGGCGAGAACTCAAATAATGATCAGTGTTATTTTTTTTTCTTATTCTTCTTCAAATTATATGAAAACATTTTTCTTTGTGGGTTTGTGTGGGTTTAAAAGCCGGCGGCATATGAGAGGTGAGACGATGTAAATGAGATTTGACTTCGACAACGTTTCAAGTTTCAACCAAATAAATTGCTTTTCAGTGGTCATTTATGCCCAAAACCTAAGATGTACGATTTGAGTTTATTATGTGGAATTGGTGTCTTCCTCTTTTTAAGAAATTCTTCCAAAATTCATTCCATTTTCTCGCCCCTAAATATTTTACTATGTATAAGCCATATATACACCGTGATGGGCGAGAAGCAAAATTCTGCAAAAGAGAAATATTCCAACTCTCTCTTTTTGAATTAAACCGCTTTTTGTGCCATTTTTGTACGTCTTTAAAGGTTTCTTTTCAGCTGACCAGGAAGAGAGGGGCTAAATGTTTTTTAAGGGCTCCGGGGGGCTCAATTTGGGGGCTGTGGGCCTTCCCATTACCCTGTGACCGGGTCGAGAGTATCAATCCTCAAAATGCAAATTTTGCCCTCGTCCCTAAACATATCAAATGCAATTTATTCAAAGGAAATTCACCAATCAACCGCCCTAATAAAACGGCAGCTACTCAATCTTGTGGCTGGGGACGGGTGGGGGGTCCCCTCCCTGAGGTCCCTAACGCGGGGTCACCGCGCTTCCAGGGTTCACCTGGAGTTTACCGTCCAACATATGTAATTCAAAGCTATTCTGTCTTTTGTGTGGAGAGTCAAGATCGCTATTATAAGGCTGGCATCAGGCTTCGAGAGAACAGATGACGGAGACTTGTTCAGTGCGTAAACTTTTGACCCCAATTTTTCCTCTTCTCCTCCCGCTATCTCTGCCTCATCAGCCCGGCCCAGCGAGGTATCTGGCCTGCTGGAACGAAAAAATGATTTGAACACTCCGTATCTCTCGCCATTACAATAATCACATTCACAAATATCATAATTAGAGGATATGCCAGAAGTGTAACTAAAATACAATTGTAGCTTATGTGATTTTGGGAGTGAAAAGATCAATCAAAAGGTTCCTAACTCAAGACTAAAAGGGCTGTAAAATATGCAAATCATTCGTTAGATCCAAACCAAGCGGCCCTAAGTCTTTGTTAGAGGCCACACTTTAAAAAGAAGAAGAAAGTCACGCTTCCTCCCTCCTCTCTTCACTGTCTTCCAGAGCAGTGCACCACAGCCTCTCCATATACGTAGATTCATTTATACACATTATGCTTATAGGCAAAGCCGAGTAAACTCGTTATTAACGTGCAGCATGTGCGTGCGTGATGTGCGTGCGTGTGTGCGCGTCGCTCCTCTCTCCTATACGCGGGGTGACAGTGAACTTGGCCTAAAGCGAGCTCTGCTGGTGGCTCCGAGAGGATGCATATTTATCTTGGTGCTGCAGCTGACCTCCACATGAACCATATAGCGCAGGAGGCTCCTCTCTCTCTCTCTCTCTCTCTCTCTCTCTCTCTCTCTCGTTCTTTCTCTCTCTTTCTTTGTCTCTTCTCCCTGAGATCGATAGCGAGGGCAAAAAGCTAATGACCCATCTCAGCAACCAATTCACTCAGCTCTGCCACACTCAGTACCTGTCTACACCTATGAGAGGAGAGGAGTTTGTATGTATCTAAACGAAAAAGCC
>CABFOS010022854.1:0-10104 GCA_900660315.1 Diretmoides pauciradiatus | reverse complement strand
CCCTCAACCAAATCTCCGGATATTTATTCAGCATTACCCACTAATCTAAGAAAAAAAATCTTCCTCCCTTTCTCTCTCTCTCTGTTCTTTCTTTCTTCTTTTCACTCACACGCTACTGGAGGGATGAGGTGTGTGTGTGTGTGTTTGTGTGTGTGTGTGTGTGTGTGTGTGTGTGTGTGTCTGTCTTAGGGCTACTCCAAGTCCATTGACATCTGGTCAGTGGGCTGCATCCTGGCTGAGATGTTGTCCAACAGGCCTATCTTCCCTGGGAAACACTACTTGGACCAGCTCAACCACATACTGGGTGAGAGACAGAGATTTGATTCATATATTTTCCAAATACTAACCAAGACTATTTAAAGTTCCTAGCAAGGTCATGACAAAATGGCCTCGAGAGCAAATCTACTGCGTTTTACTTCAAAGCAAATCTGTTTTGACTGTGGATTCATATTTTACAACACAATGAAGTACCTATATCAGTACCATAATTTTCATATTGCCATTTATAAAGCTTCAAAACGTTGTGTGCTACTTATTTATGAGCTTTGTGGTTCTTTATGGGCATTTACATAAGTGTCATTTGAAATTTGAGGTAATATTGGCAGCGAAAGCTACGGTTACAGCCCAGTAACTGACACACAAGTCCCGTAAAAGCAGAGCTATTTATGCTCTTACACATGAAAATAAACCACGTTTGGAACGCACACAGGGTCTCAGGGGGAAATTAGTCTTTGGCAGGTGAATCGAGGGTCACCCACCCACCACACGTGGCTGCTAACTTTTTCCGACAATAACGGTTTGAATTTCTCTCTGTAGAAGTACACCGACGGTATCAGAATCGGTTCAGATACAGCTCCCAGCTCGTACTCAAATTGGCAAATTAAGCTGTCCCAATACCGACACTTCAATGAGCTGGGCTTTGGCACAGTGAATTCGTTTTCTGGGGGGGAAATGTCTGTGCTGTGGTAATTCTTTGATCTGGGTGAAGCAAAGTGCCAGCTGGGCCAAGCGAAGGTGTTGGGCTGGCACGAGAGAGCTGCTTCGCCTCCTTTACTCCACACTGCCAGGACAGTTAGAATCATACCAGAAGTGATTCTGCCTCCCAAATAAAATGTCAAATTTGTCACTGTGACTTATGGGGGGAAATAATTAATGTTGTTGCTATAAATATGTGATGTGAACATTTTGTTTTCATTCACTATAGAGTCCCTGTAAATATGTTCACTGAGGTACTTTGTGTTACTGGCCGACTTGACACTAGTTGGCAAACCAACGTGAACATGCTGAAATGTCATTGTTCTGCTAATTTTTTTAGTTATTATTAGCATTAGCAATTCAGTGCATATTTTGAACAAATGAAGCACTTGTTCCTGTAATTGTTTTATAATAGGCCAATACTAAGCAGCATGAATGATTGTTAGTTGAGTGGTACTTGTACCGGTTCTGAAAAAATTGGTATTGGTGCACCGCTACTCTATTGTAATTTGAATTCTCCTGCTCTTCATGATGAATTATAAATTTGATCCGCTGAGTCAGCAGGCTAATTTACCTTTACATCCACTTCTTTGCTCAGTCCAGTGTTTGCCCAATGATGCTTTGAGCATGATAACTCAATTTCTCTGCTCTCAATTTCCATGCATCTGTAACTTACTTAAACATTTGGAACATGAGTTATTACTGGTGGAAAAATACAGTTTTGATTTTACAAGAGCAGCAGACTGAGGTGTGGTGAAGCTGGCTAGCGTGAGAGGAACAATCGCCTTGATGGTGTGTTCATGTAAGTTTTCCACAAGCTTCTTACTGGAGGAGAAATATGCCGATGTTACAGATATGTCATCTAGTAGAAAAATTAGATGAGAAACTGGGACTTGCAGTACACATACAAAATTTGAGAAACACGGTTCATTTTTTCACTGATTAAACACCTACTACTGCCAGCTCGGTGCAGGGAAAGAATTGATTGAGACTGCTTCAGTTGGCAAAGTAGCTAGTTGATAATGCTACTGCACTGCAGCAGTGGAGAGGAGGGCAAGAACAGGCCGGTGCTCAGGTTTTGGGTGTGAACATTAGTGGTTGTGAGTGAATTGACCGAGAGCGTTCATGGGGCGCAATAAATAGGAACAACCTACTCAGGTATATTTTAGCCAGAATAAGCTTTGTGTAATTTGTCAACACCATTTTATCGGATAAATTGAGAGATTTTTTTTTGTTCAGAATCAAAAATGACTCAAAAATGGCCACCAGTTGAACCACTTGGTGTTTCTCTTTAGCCAATTTCATTTACATTTATACCCCCCCTTGCAGGTATCTTGGGCTCTCCCTCTCAAGAAGATCTGAACTGTATCATCAACATGAAGGCCCGGAACTACCTTCAGTCCCTGCCCGACAAACCCAAGATCCCCTGGGATAAGCTCTTCCCCAAGGCCGACTCAAAGGGTATGGCCACACGCGCATTATTCATTTGTAGATGGGAAATAGCTTTATCAGTGTATGGTGAGCAAGACCTATTTCACTGTCTCCTTGCACCCCTGATAAGATGACATTCCTTTTGCACGAAGGTAGTACGTCATCGCTATCGCACTGTGTGAGGCGCGTGATTGGTTGCCAACACTGACTGCACGACTCGAAACTTTTCAGAGTCTGGGCGCTTCTGTTGCTCTAAGCCACTGCAGTAACCCCCCTCGAGCACCTAAAGAGTGCATTTCAGCACAAGAACTGAAATAGTACAGTAATGCTCAGCCCTGTACGTTGCATGTGTTAACCACCGCCATCAATAATCTGCTTCTCATTAACCCCATTCAAACTCTCTAGCAACACCAATGTAAACTGAGGCACATACTTTGCCACAGTGCACCTTTAAGTAATATACACACATTTCTACCAAGCTGCAAATGGCCGAAGTTACTACAAGTTACCAAAAAGGACGTCTTGATAGCCTGTGTTTTGGTGCCTGGCTCTAATGTCTAGTCATGTCTAGTCTGGTTTGTTAGTGTGTAGTCTTTTTAGTCAAACTGCTTCGTTTAATAGTATGCAAACTACATTCATTTGCAGTTCTGGCCATGCACACACAAGCATTTACACACTGACAAGGCGCTTACGATAAGCTGTAAAGATAATAATTAAAAAAAGTTCTATTGTTTAGTTATTACCATCACGTCTGATACTAAAATGGTCACAATGAATGTAGAAATAGTTTGTTTTAAGGTGGAAAACATTTTCCAGTTGATCTGTAGAACAGGTGAAAATTTGCCGTTTCTGATTGGATCAACGTTTAAGGATTGAAGATCCCAGTGTTCAACGTTAAGGGTTTTTTCCACTTGTCAGTTTGGGCCAGTAGTTCTTCTTGCCCCTAGTATATTTTCACTGGTTTGAGGGTAAAAATGCAAATAAACATTTTTTAATACATTAAAGAAGTTTACCAGCCTACTATAAAATGTATGATATTGACAGTTCTTAATTTAGCACAAGCACCTACTGCAG
The DNA here is from genome assembly GCA_900660315.1 of Diretmoides pauciradiatus. NCBI lineage: Eukaryota > Metazoa > Chordata > Actinopteri > Trachichthyiformes > Diretmidae > Diretmoides > Diretmoides pauciradiatus. Next base: position 6,624 of record CABFOS010022854.1, on the reverse strand, counting down.
AGTGCTGGCCGTTTCTATGGCAACCACGCTTGTAGTTGCCATTTCTATGGTAACCACGCGCATAGTGCTTCGCGTTCCATCTGTTCACCTCGCAGACTGGTGAGGGTAGTGGAGGGGAAGCGCACGACCACATGCGGCACCCCGCTTACCATGTGAAAAGCCCCCAACTCAGAGGCTGATTGGTCCGAAAGAAACAACAGGAGAGTGGTGACAGAATTGGCCTGTGGGAGAACAGAGGGGCAAAGAGAAACTGTAAGATCGTAATTTTGGAGAGGGGGGTTGGCTCAATCAGTCCACTGACTGACCAATCAACTGGCCCATGTCACATTTCCAGTGGCAGGTTTTTACCATTCAGAGGTTGTTTTTGAGTTTGCAGCACAGCCTGAACTGACTCAAGCTTTTGATTTTTCTAACCAGCTCTGGACCTGCTGGGTCGTATGTTGACCTTTAACCCCATCAAGCGCATCAGCGTCGAGGAGGCCCTGGCCCACCCTTACCTGGAGCAGTACTACGATCCCACAGATGAGGTGCACACACACACACACACACACACACACACACACACACAGCTTGAATCATCCTTACCTTTTGGTTAAAGTTAAGGTTTGAGATAGTTAGAAGCATATTTGATTTCTAACCAAATCCTTTCAAACTGATTTATTACGTATTTGTAGTATTGCTGCAGCGCATGCAAGTCAATGAAATAACTTTAAAGTGATTTTGAGGAACAGTTGATTTCAACAAGTGGAGTTGGACAAGCAGATTCCACACAGTTTTTTTGTGTTTCTGACAACTTGGCAAAAGCATTCTACTATATTCTACTATAATGTCCTAAGAGGTGGATAGTGGTTAGTGATCAATAGAAGGGCAAAGGTTCAAGTTTGAAGAGTAGCAAGATTTTTTAATTTTTTACATACAAAGGTTTTATGCTATTGTTGTGGTTATGGTAAAAATTCAAAATTGAGCCTGTAGTGAGACCTGATTGAAAGGATTTACATTGAATTTAAGACAAATGGATTTACTCCTAATGAACTGATATTGGTATTAATACATGGCTACTTCCAATTTCATAACGGCTACAGCACTGACTGAATGTCTGGGGAGGAATTGGCAACATGTTTTTTTTTTGTGAAGAACAAAACTGTCGACTTGAGACAATTATTGAGGTTCACAGGAAATATTTGAGGCAGAAAGGCATGTTCATTCAAACAGACTGTGGGCATAGTCATCATTGTTTTCAGCTATGAGTCAAGACTTAATTGCGAGCCATTGTGCTTTCTGCCAGGAAGTCGCTCGGTTGTGTTTGGAATGTAATGGGCTGGTTGGAGAATATAATCACAGTTCTGCATCTTGATGTCCCGGTTTTCTTTTATGGGTGTAAACAAACACACTCTAATCTGCCTTTTCAGGTACTCTAGTAGAAACCAGATTTCCAGGTTGTCCATCATAACAGACATATGTAACCAATTTGTAAGGAAATTACTCGTTACAAATCTCAATGTACTCCAGCAGTTATTTTGTGATTAAGTGTTGTAATTTACCTTTTTGTTGTATTCACTTTTCCCTCAACCTGCCTTAACTGGTTCTTCTTCAGTCAGTCGTTTCCCAGAGTGTCTCAGAGAATGTGCCTGGACTTTGTATTCAGCTCGGGTTTACCTGTAGATGAAGAGAGCAATCGCGGTAGTAATGGCAAAGAGCTTCCAGTCGAGAATAAGGCTATTGAGGCTAGTCGGGAATATCAACTATTGAGGTGACTGTCGGTGGAGAAATTGGTCCCTTTCTCTTCTACGATGGATTTCTGCTGGTATCATTGTTGAACATCGTCGCAAAAGCCCATTCTGTTCAGTTCTGAGGGAGTGACACCAAAACCTGACATTTACCGCTGATCTTTTAGATTGTTTAAAATGTTTCTCTTTAAACTGCGCTAGGAAAAAACGAATGAACATGTGATGTGTTTTCAATATTTGGCCACATCGCAACGCTGCCATATTGAGAGTAAATAGTCAACACGCCGCACTATTTCATCCGTGGCTCTATTCTTCTTTTTTTAAAGCTATATTCCAAGGATATGGCTCTTCAACAGGTTGTTGAAATAACTGTGTTTGTGTGTGTCCATGCAGCCGGTAGCAGAGGAGCCCTTCACTTTCTCCATGGAGCTGGATGATCTTCCCAAGGAGAAGCTGAAGGAGCTGATCTATGAGGAAACCGCACGTTTCCAAGAAACCTACCAGGGCTCCTGAGACACACAGGTACATGAAAAGACTCATTTCCTTACATCGAAACACTCCGTCACACAGTCAGAGCTTTGCAATTGAGTGTTATTTTGTCTTGCAGTTACTAAAGTGAAACACTCATCAAGTCCACCTCTGAAGAATCATTGAACAGAGAACTGAATACAAATATTCTTTAAAAATAAATCCGACCTCAGAACTTAGTCTCTTAGAGTAGTTGAAACAGCCTCAGACCCACTTACAGATTCTTGCTGTGAATTTCTCTGTACAGTAACTTAACAGTGACTGTCCCTGTTCTTCACTGGTGCAAGGAGATGGAGTGGTTTGTTTGGCAAAATGTTTTTGTAAGCTCTGTGGAATAGACATTTAAGTTGAACAGCGAGTGAAGCGGTCTAATTCTTGTGAAAGTACCAAAATATTAAAAAAAAGAAAACTTATATACAAGTTTTGCAGTTCGGGGCTTTCATCAAATAGCCACATAAGCAAGCAGAGATAGTCTGATGTGTTTGAACTGAGAATCGAGTATTTTAGACCACTAGATGTCAGTGGACTGGAGCACATGCCACTGATGCATGAATTCAAACAACTGGCCACACTTGAATACTGCAACTCCAACTGCTGATGCCATTTGCTGTCACCTGGTGACACTACTTGTACAGTACATAAGGTTTCTACGGTCAGGAAAGACCTGAAAAGTTAATTGAATCTAGAAATGGTGTTTTCCAGACCTGGAAGCCTTATTAGAGATTATAGATATTCAGAGTAGTTTTCATGAAAATGTCTTTATAATCTGTTTGCTTTTTCAGCCGGTCAAGTGTTTAATGTAAATTAATAACACATTTCCTGATAATATAATATCAATAATATTGCTGATTGTTGTAATTAGAAAATTAATTAATGTAATGTAATGTTAAACAAGATATGAGATGAGCTATTGAACAGAAAAAGTAATATTTCAACATAGACTCTAATAGAACTATAGCAAGTGATTATCATAATGCCAGGTGATAGAAACGGAAAGTAACCTTGTTGTTACTACCGCTGCACTTCAGCCAACATGAGCTTAACACGGCACTGTGCTAAGTAAGGGAGAGCTCTGCAGTGCACAGGAAGTCTTTGATTCAACTTTAAGCCCATTCATGCTTACTGTAAAAATTTTCTGTATACTGACCACAAGACTGGAATTACAACATTTTTGCCTTCAGGAAGTGTATGGAAAATGGTTTCACATTTTCAGCTCTTAAACATTTGAAACTGCACAAAAAATCTGGAACGGTATTTGGGTGGTACAGTAAGTGGACTGTTGTCCAGTACCAATACATGACTACTTATTTTATATAGTCGTCGACCCACTGGGATTTCACATCGTTACATTTATTGTTGTGATGCAAAAACCATGAAGTTGAGTGGGATGGTCCAGTCGACAATCATAATCTCTTGAAACTATCTGCATACATCATATTGATCACCAAACCCAAAACCAGTGGTGAAATTAAAGTCTGGAAAAAGTGTCATTTTGAAATTGAAAAACATGTAGGAACCTGACTACACATGATCATGAAATAGGACTAGTAACACTCAATGTGGCCTATTAGTCAATAATCTGGATTTCTTCCAGCCTAGATTCCAAAAGTGCCGCTTTGAACCAGTGGACACAAAGCTGATAAACTCACACTCTAAAAGTGCATTCCCTGTCTCTCCTTTCACTCCTTTCCAGCCGTAAAGAAGAGTGACAGGCTTGGAACAAGAAGACTCCAAACGACATGATATAACAAAACAAAAAAATGCATCTTCAAGAAATCAACAAAAAGAGAAACCAAGAAATATGAACATTTAACTGCTTATCTTTTCATTTCTACTGCAAGAGAGCTAAGTTTAATTTCTGTTGTTTGAGGGGGGGGGGTACTCATACTGTACTCATACTGTTTCAGTCTTGTCCAACAAACTGGACTCTCCCTTCTCCTCTCACTACGCATGTTTATTTTTTCTCTATATTTTCTGTCTTAACATCCCAGCCCCTCTCGTCCCATCTAACCCACAGCCCCTCTTGTGTTCTGACCAAAGCTCTCCACCTTATCGTCACCCGTTCCTGCACTATACGTCCGTGTTCTCCTCTCTCCCGCTCTTCAGTCACTAGTCATAGCATATAAACATACTACTGTATTAACCAACACCATAACTCTCTTGTCTTGCTCCATGGAATTTAGAGCCTGGAAATTTTTGAGGGATAGGAGGAAGGGGGCGCTAGTTGGGTGTGTGTGTGTATGTATATACAAATATATATAAGTGGTATTTTTTTTCTTTGAGTGTGCTTGTCGCGGTTTTTGTTTGTACACCGTTATTTGAGCGTTTCTGATCATTTAAGCCGTATTTGTATGTTTTGGGGTTTATATTTGCAAATCAATTTTGAACATTTGATTTTGAGACAAACATTCAATGTTTTTACAGGCATGTTGGCAAGTTTATATATTTCTTTGTTGTTGCTCTTTTCTTTTTTTCTAAAAAAAAAATCTGTATGATCATGTGAATGCATGCATTCCTGAAATTTACCAAAGTGGCAGAGAGAAGCAGGGAATTTGGCTGAGGCACAACCATCGAATGGCTGTGGTTTTTGTATTCTACCTTCAATATTTTTGCTTGAACTATGAACTCTTACCAAGGGCAGACAAGCTAAACTCTTCAATCATCTGGGGGAGATGGGTCATATTCAGGAGGCGCTACATGGTTGGAACCAATCAGATAGAAACAAATGGCATAGAATATACACAATGTAGGCATTACCACAGTGATACCTGGGCCTCGTTTTTCAGAACCTTCATGGTACTATGTGGAGAGTAAATACTATTGTCAAAACGTTTTTTTCTCCCTACTATCTGGCACATGATTAAACATGATCTATCAGGTAATGATCAACACTTATCTGATTCAAATTATTCATAAGACTTACCACATTGTACACATTTACAATATAGACGGGAGAACTGGTGAGCAAACATTACCAAAATACAATCGGATACAAGATGCTGGTAGAACATACAATAGATATGTTATACCTGCATGCACACATTTACATTCACATCAAACCACTCTGCATGGTGGCACGTTTTGGCCTGTTATATTTCCAGTCCATTAAATATAATAAACATCGAAAAACTGATCCAGCGTCAGTAGTATCAAGATCTAAGCACTCACACTGGAGAACCATAGATCTTGCAGTCCATTCCTATGGGCCTGCAACCACTAAGAAGCTGCGGTTCCTTCCCTGCACATAACGTACGAAACCTATACTGTCATTTGGGGAACAAGTGTTGAATTACGCACTCCTAGAACACAGCCAGAATCGCATGCAGTCTACAAAAGAGTAAGTGCCATTTTCCACAAGTGTTAAATTAAGATCATCTTGACTTGTGGTTGGAATATAGATGACCTGGAGTCAGTCTCAATCAAATAATAGTGTTTCCTCGGTATTCATTCAGCAGTGGTGAGCCGTCGCAGCAAGAGAAGAACGTTCAATTTAGTGATGAATCTGCTGCAGCACACGGTAGTAGTGAGGCCTAGAGATGTCAAAGGCCTGACCTGCTGTACAGATACTCCTACTCAGTATCATACTGCTCAGTGCACAGCCAAACAACCATCGCTTAATGGTTGTGTATATCCCAGTTTGCACCTCTCTGCCCATCTTTTACCCTCCTATTTCCTGTGAAACTCTCCTCCCCTCCTCTTTTCTCTCCATCTGTGTTTTCTTGACTGCCTGGGAATTCTTTTTTGTGTATGTACTGGGTAGTTTTCTTTCTTTGTGGGCAAAAGTACAAAAAAGGTGACTTTGTGATGCGGGGATGTATTCACTATGGGTTAGGGATATAGTGCGGACATAGACTAACTGTGCTAATAGTGGGGCTTGTTTCCCAAACAGGGCTAATCATGTTGCTCTGTGTGTGTGTGCATGCAGCAGTGTATTCTCTCTCTGTGTTTGTTTCTTCCTGTCACTGGTTAGTCTGTATTCTCCCCCTGGTCTCATTCCTGTCCACTGTTTGTTCTGGATGTAACTACTAATCACGGTCTTTCACTAGGCCTAAACCAATCACAAGCCTTGCCCTGCCACAGCAAAATCATTGATTGTTTTACGTCTTGGACTTGGCCATTCCACTGAGCCGTCATAGGCCGTTTCACCCTTCAAAAGCCATAGCCACCACTCATCTATTTACCATCTAACGAGCCCGTCCAGGGATCAGTTTAAGTATTTTCTAATCTGATGCGGTGATGAGTGAACCAGACCTGAAATTGGTGCATGTGGTGAACTTCATTAATTCATTTATTCTCCCTAGTCCCAACACTCACAACACTTAACTCAAAGGGCTGCCCCCGTCGTGTCCTAGTGACCCCCCCCCCCCCC
>CABFOS010022851.1:0-10707 GCA_900660315.1 Diretmoides pauciradiatus | reverse complement strand
AGATAGATAGATGATATATATATAAACTTTATTACAGGCACCAGGCCCAAACAAAACATACACCATTTAGACACACAACAAATAATACAAGTATGCATAAGTCTATAAAAGACACTCATACCAGTGTCTCCAGATGTATGATCGATATCTGACCGAGTTGCACCTAGGATTAGTCAGCATTAGAATCACAAAGTTCAGCGATTCATCAAGTCGGCACATAAACTTGTACATGAGGTTTCTCAAGAGAGCCTGAAAAGTGCTTAATCCTGAGTCGCAGAATAGTTGGCACTGCTACTCCTGGGCTTCTTCAGCAAGATCCTGAGGCAATCATTGTATGCTACCTGAAGCTTGCGCAGAGTCTCTTTTTTGTACCTCACCCATAGGGGAGCTGTATACATAGGAGTGCAGTAGGCTCTAAACAAGTTAACCTTGACCTCATCAGAACAGTAGTGGAATTTCCTGACTAACATGTTAGCTTGCACATATAACATCCGTCTCTGTCTGTACATGTCGGCATCATCTTCCATCTTATCAGTGATGATGTGTTCCAGATATTTTGTACTATTACACACACAGAGGGTTTGCCCTGACAAGTAAAATGCAGGGAGATAGTTTCAGCCTCGACCTTTTCATCAAATATTTAATTTTATGAAATGTTTATTGTGGATACTTTTGATGATGATCAAAATAAAAACTACTACTACTACTGTGCCTGGTTATCTGTCTATTTGAAAAGAATGTAATTTTTTTCTGGAGCATGCCAGGCATACACAGGTATTGCTGTCTGGTATAATACTTTGGTCACAAGATAATGGTCACATGGTTACTAAAAAATTTGATTCCAAAATGAGATATCCACCATTTGAACAAAATGCCACCTAGTCTCACACCAACTGCTAAAAACTTAATGGTATTTTGTGTGCATGTAAGCAGTCTCATTGTTGAAAATACATTTAAAAAATATATAGGTCAATATAGGTCAAGATGTTCCAGTAAGGACCTGATTTGAAGCGGTTCAAAGTGCTCGGAAGCATCTCCTAATTCTGCAGCAATACCTCATTCCGCCCGATGTGTTACTACTGGTTCATATCACACTTTGGACAACTTCCTAAAGCACAACAGAGATAACTCAGTAACACACGTAAACACCATTAATCAGTTCAACATAACACCATCTCTGCTTGTCAAGCCTGACCTCTTCCCACCCCCAGCCCTTGACTGCATAAATCATGAATGAATGATCCCAATCGCAATGTTCTTTACATCCAGTGGTGCTTTCCTCAACTAGAGAAACTCTTATTAAACTATTAGTCACAGTATTATGTAAACTAATCAAAATTAATCAACAAATCAAAAACAAAATCCAGCCATGTAAATTGCACTTTTATCATTATAATTGAATATCCTGAAGACTCAGGTGATGACTCTTAACTTTATTGCCACTGAGAGCCTACAGGATAATTTCAAATTAAATTGGGTGAATGAAGAAATCAAATATCTAGGAATAAACATAACCAAGGACCTCTCAAGGCTGTTCCAGGCAAACTATGAACCAATATCCCTAAAGATAAAAGCAGACGTACACAGATGGAACCTGGTTCCCTTCCTAAGCCTGACTTCAAGAATTAGTGCAGTTAAAATGAATATACGGCCCCGGCTACTCTACCTTTTCAGAAATCTCCCTATAGAGGTGCCTGGTAGCACATTCAGGGAGTGGGATAAATGGATTTCCAGATTCATCTGAAAAGGAAAGAAACCAAGAATTCGATTTGCCACCTTACAATTGACCAAAGAGAAGGGGGATCGAGCTCTCCCCTGCTTGAGAAACTACTATTTTGCGGCACAACTAACACTCCTGCTATATTGGTGCAACGATATACATGTGGCTAAATGGAAGGAGATGGAGTTTGGTCTATCAAACATGTTCCCCGTTGAGGCTGCAGTAGCTGATAGGGATCTGATGGGTAGATTAGTAAAGATGGGGAGCCCCTGGCTGAACCACACACTTGGAGTATGGCAGAAAGGTTATTAGAAACCACTAGATCCCAAGATCGAGATCTGTGTCATCTAGACATTATGGACGAGTGACTCTCGCTTAGGGATAACACTATGACACTGAAGACCCCTACACCACCCTGAGGTTATGTGCCTTCTAAGGTGGGACACGTAAACTTTACTTCAATATCAAAAAAAAATGGAAAGGGAAGAATTGTTTCTTTGATGCTATGAGATCCCATGTTTAAATGTGCCTTTCACAAATAAAGATACAATTTAAAAAAAGTAAATTGCACTTTTTTTACTGTTAGTAAAAATCAAATCGATACCTGTGAATACAGTATTCTCATAAATATTAATGAGTGGGGACAGTCCTTCATAGTCCAGCGTGGGCAGCAGTAGCAAAGTATTAATTTTCAGCTGCTCAAATAGAATAGTTCAATTTGTATGAGTGAACATTCACTACTGCCCCCTGCCAATGTATATGGATTGTCTGTAAAACAAACAAGACTGGTGGCCTGGTAAATTAGACATGTTTCTGGTTCATAATGGTCATCCCTTGTATAACAGTTAGCTCCTCTGGGTGAAAAGGTTCAAACATTCTCTCAGTTCACAAATGTGAATAAAGGAGCTCCAGGTGACTTTGAAAACATCACAGCTTAGAGCCTTGGTTTTCTGCTTTGTGGGATATTTCACAAATATTTATTTAAATGTCTTATATCACAAGAATAACACGACGACTACGTAAATCATATTTCACAGCTGCAGTTATTTTGGCAGGATGTCAAATTGACATGCCAAGTTTATTCAATTATTTAGACACATTCCACTGTGCATTGCACCCTTCCACATCAGTTTGCTTTTGTTATATAAATGTATTTAACCCTGATGAATTAATTCTGCCCTCAAATCCCACAGCATTGCAGCCTTGCAGAGTTGGGCCTTATGTTTGGAAAGAGTTTAATGCTTGATTGTCTTTTTCACCAAGTACTAAGGCAAGAAATAAATGTAGCCCCCTGCACTGGGGGATTACTCCTGCTCTGGTAATCCAAACATGTTTGACAGAACACATGAAATTGAACCAAGCATTCTTTGGTTAAGACGTTTATATTCATCCTTTTGAATTACCTGCTTCTGAGAAACAGCATTGAATGTACAGTAACAAGCCACCAACATAAATTTGCATGACTTTGTTCCCACGAGTCAGTTAGACACATGGCCATGGGAAAATAGGGTCCAGGTTGAAAAATACCAAAGTTATCCTTTAAAGGTTGGAAAGTAAACACTGAATCCAAAGCATTCACCACGACAGGTCCAAAGGGTCTCACATGGCCATACAAAAAAAGGCATCAAACAAGAGCTTGGCTAATTTCAGCAGTGAATCATCAGGTACCAAAAGCAGAGGATTCCAACCTAAGCCAAGGTCTTATCAAAATAGATGGATGCAAGTGTGCACCAGTGTCGCCCAAACCTTTTCCCTCTTGGAATCAGATATATAAATGTGGGAAAATGGTAAATGTGGGCATTTCCCAATGTAAATCTATTAAAATGGGTATTTCCAGATTAATGTGAGTGGAAAATGCTGTCACAAACAACACAAGGCTCTTTCTCCTTTAGTGTCCTACTGGCAGCATTTCTGTAACATGTTGCCACTGTCCAACTCTGTAGTTCTGCACTTGAGGGTCTTTTTGATTAATTTAATCACATTAGCATATCGACTGAAACGTGTTTGTTGTAGCAGAGCCTTTTTAACAGGTTATTGGCTCCAGGGAGTTATTTTCCACTCACATTAATTGGGAAATGTCCACTGTGACAAGTCTTTTGCTACGAGAGGGAATCGAGGGTCTCGCTTAAACTATTGGCTACACTGCCCCCATGATTTCCGGTGGTACAGCTCAGTTTCGTCTGTATACGTTACGTATACGTAATCGTATACGAACCAAGCCTTTATAGCTTGTTTGGTTATATTATGAAAATAGTTCACCGAAATGTGTATCTGAAAACATTTGAGGTGAGAAATGAGCCATACAGTTGCTGAATCTGTCTTCATTTTAGATGGATAACGGTTAGTTTAAAAAAATGTATGTGAGTTTCGGCCACCGCTAGCGACTTCCTCCACCGTCGCCATGTTTGTTGTCAGAAACTTTGGGAACACTTTACAATATGGTACACAAAAATGTGAGTAGTTACAAAGGAACGAGTGAGGAACGACGTGATCATTAATTAATCGTTAATGAGTAGTTCCTGAATAAGGACTATATAGTAGATAATGTTGGGTTACTAGAGCACAGACTGGGAATTACTATATGAATGAATCATTAAGTAATGATTAGTTCATAAGTATCAGTGAATTGGAATAAAGACCACTTTCTTTAATGAGTCATTCCTGATTAAGTCCACCCCCCCCACCCCCATCCAGTGTGAGAGAGAAAGTCAGCCACTACCATCTGCGCCCCTGGCCTGCAGTATGGATCACCTTGAAGTTGAAAGGTTGCAGCGCTAGATACCAACAGTTGATCCGCACATTGGCATCCTTCATGCGGTGGAGCCATTGGAGCGAGACATGGTCCGAACGGAGGGTGAAAGAGCACCCCAGGAGGTAGTAACGGAGGGCGCTGGCTGCCCACTTCATGGCCAGGAACTCCTACTCCACGGTGCTGTGCCTTGTCTCCCTCTCTGAAAGCTTCCAGCTAATGTACAGCACCGGACAGTCAGCGTCCCCCACCTCCTTATCTTATAAATATCCCTATGTATTGATACAGACTGGTTTATCTATTCAACAGTGCAATCACTAACCAGTAGGTTTGAGTGTGGATGACAGTGTTTGTGTGCTGGAAATGCTGCTATGAATGTGAAAGTGTATTGTCAACTGTATTGTATTGTATTATCTGTGCTTTATTGCTTTATTGTATTATCTGTTGTTTTACTTATTATGTCTGCTGTTTTTATCTGTTACCTGTGGGACTGCAGATGCAAATTAGCCAAAGGCTAACTCTGGTGTGATGCATCAAATGTTTTACATTTATGTTTTTATCGCACATTCCAAATAAACAAAATTGAATTGAAATTGAATTGAATCATTCTGTAAGACAAAAGGGAGAGAGAAATCAGGTGTGTGAAGCAACGGCTTTTTTAACCCTCTCAAATGCCAGCTGGCAGCGCTCCATCCACTGGACCGGATCTGAGGCACCCTTTGGGGTCAGGTTGGTCAGGGGAGTAGTCAGCTCGGAGAAGGTAGGGACAAAGGTCCTGTAGTACCTGGCCCAGGAATGCCCTCATCTCCTTTTTAGACCTGGATGCTGGGCAGGCCACAATCGCCGCTGCCTTATCTATCTGAGGTATTGAGTGTCACGACTCACTCGTCACTGTCACCGTTCAACACAGCGCACCATTCACGTTTCCCTGGCGGCCGTGAACGCCATAGCCTCTTTCACTATGTTATCAAACCCCGGCTGTAGAAACTGAATTGTTGGTAGCTGGGTTATTTAAAGAGCCACTGCATTGGCACACCAGTTAAAGCATGAAGATCAGAGATGAGCTGAGAGACGTTCAACAGATTATTGTCTCTTCAAAGATAGTTGAACTTAATGGTTGACTGACACAGATGATTTAATAGCTAAAAGGCAAATGAAACAATAATCGGTAAACAAAGGTACTCTAACAACAGCAGCGACGGCAGACAGTCTGGCCCCGAGGGGGAAGGGAAAGGTGGTTCTCCTCTAGGGCGGTGGCCTCGTCCAGGCTGTTGGGGTGATGGCACCGGACACAGTCTGCCGTCGCCGGTGGGAGCCCCCAGACGAACTGCTCCAGTGCCTGCTGCATGACGTCATTCGCTGACCTGGTGCCTGGACAAAGCCAGTGTCTCGCCGCTTTGAGGAGCTGCTGCGTGAAGGCAAAGTAACAGCCGGCATCCCTCAAGCTGAGCCCCTTGAACTGGCAGCGGTGTCCCTCGGGGGTGTGGCCCATGCGGTTCAGGATGGCCTGCTTGATAGTGGCATAGTCTCTTCGGGAGGACGCCAGCAGGCTGTGCCTGGGCTTCTCCAGTGAGAAGGGGAAGCAAGTGCCCACTCCGCCGCTGACCACCAACATGCTGACACCATCCCCTCTAAGATGTTGAGGAAGGCCTCTAGATCATCAGTAGCCATCCTCTTGGGGAGGGCGACCTGGGGAGGTGGAGCTGAAGCGAAGGCCAGGTCACCCTCTTGGGCGGCCGGGGAGACTCCCTCAGGAGAGCCCCGTCCTCGGCCTGGCAGCGCCTTGGCATGCTGGTGGATCGCCTGCATCTGCTGGTGCTGCAGTGCTGTCAGGCCGAAGGGTCTACAGAGACCCCACGGGGACGCTGGGGGGAGTTCCTTTCTTCATTGTCCCCGTTCAGGCGCCACTGTGACAAGTATCTTGCCACTAGAAGGAATCGATGGAAGGAACGGACACTAAGAGGGAGTGATAGAGAGCCTGGGGGCCCATCGACCCTTCAAGTCCCCTGGGGCAGAGAAGGATAAAGCGAGACAGTGCGGAAACAAGTTGGCTTTACTTTTAAACACAAAATCGTACAACGCCAGACTAGGCAACATTCAGACTTTTACAGACGCTCGAAATAAGAGACTCTCAGTTAGAGGGTGGCCATTGTCTCTCTCGTGCGTCCGGACTTCACTGTGAGGGATTTAAGCACAGTTAATTGCAGGAGACATCAGCCTAACCCCTCAGAGGTGCGTCTACCTCCCCGCTGAGCCGCTACCGCTTCTCCCACCCACAAACAACCACACGCCCCTGCCACATCCACATCCACATCAGATTTACCTTGGGAAATGTCAACATTACCACCCTGCTGGGGAATTGTCTACATTTACCACCCTGCTGGGGAATTGTCTACATTTACCAGGAAACGTCTATATTTACCATTTTCCTACATTTACTGTAACATATACATCGTGGAAGGAGAAGTGCTGGGGGAACAAACATCAGGCCACATAACGTGTTAAACTGTACCTCAATTATTATTAGCTTACATTTCGATCACGTAGCCTTTAATCAATAGGAGTAGTAATTTGCATTGTAATAGAGTTTTTGTCTCCTGATCTGCAGATGAATAAACTGTGCAACTACCATTCTCCTGTTCCTGAAATAGACCACAGACCACCTGTGATCGTATAAGCCGATAGCGTCAGTGATGGACCACATGCCTGGGGGCAAATCGACCCTTCAACTCCCCTGGGGTAGAGAAGGATAAAGCGAGACAGTGCGGAAACAAGTTGTTTTTAACACTTCCCCAGAAAGGTATTGATCTGGCATTTTCCCGCAGGACTGTGCTCTAATTATATGACCACTGGGCTAGAATTGGCCTGGGCAAATCATCAACCTGTTGTATACATAAGTATTTACAGTACTGTATATCCTCCCATGCATTCTTGGGGTCAGAGACACAGGGGGAGCAATTAGAGACAATTTGTGGAAGAGGATATTTCTATACGGTATGAACTTCCTCAAACCATGGTCCCATCCTGCCCTAAATGTGCAGTGGCCTTAACTGTAAAAGCCATTTGTGTTGTTTGAATTAGCCTTACCATAAGATGCCTTTCTAATATGACATCAGCTCTCGGATGGGAAAGCAGCAGATGGCTCAGATAAGGGACATTATTGACTTCCTGCTTAAAACCCAGTCGCCTCAGACCAAAACACCACTCCATGGGAATATTGTGCTCCACTTCAGTCCCAATTACCAACATAATTTTATTTTCTCAGACGCATCAAGGAAATGTTGGAGATGTAGTCACTGCATCACTGTATGAAATAAATCAAGATTACAAACATATAATATTATATTGTTCCTGTCTGGTGTAACTTTAACATCAACTGAAGGACCACATGTATTTTCAAAACCAATTAGACAAATTCCAAAATATATCCGTCATCAAGCTAAAAACAAAGCTACTTTTCTGAAACTTTTGAGTTGAAAAGTTGACCTTTTGGTGATATGAGGTTTTCATCTGACAACAGCGATATATTTTGCGATATATTTCTATTTATTTTATTTTTTGAAAGGGAGACCTAAAGATTGTTGGGCTGTAACAGAGAATCGCTATTCCACATCAAAAAAGGTGATCCGCATGAATATTTCATCTATGTCAATAAATGTGCTGCAATGGTTAATAATATTGCAGATGAGCACGTTTTCTTCACTTACAGTACTCAAACATATATGTTACAGTCATAGGTGAAACTCCTCACTGTCGGGTGGAAAGAAGCGGCTGGCATCTTGACATGCGGCGGAGGAGGTGGTGTGTGTTAGTCTACACCTTCCCCAGGGGGTGGAGCAGCGAACGAGACCGCTTAGGCAGGGGGAATTGGCCTTATAAATTAGGAGGAAAAGGGAGAAAATTTGATAAATTATATAAAAAGAATAAAGTTGACATATTACTTAGTCAAATCAATAATTCTATTTTTAGATTCAGATATACTGGTTTATAATCAATCGTGCATGCTGTTATTGAGATACATTTGTTCATGGTGTGACGGCCTCTGGGCCTCTTGGTGCTGTGTGTCTGTTGCTGGCTGTGTTGCAGGTCTGCTGATGGGTGGAGTTGGTCTGCCATTAAGCTAACTGGGAGCACCTGGCCAGTGTTCCCAGGCTATATAAGCCTGCCAGCCAGTCACCAGTCAGGCTGGATCATTTATCCTACCCCACACCCCCATGGTTTCTGTGGTGCTTTTGTTTGGTTAATTTGTATGTTATAATTATGGGTCCAAGCAGTGAAACTGCTGGACCCCTATTGTATTCCTAAGAATTCTTCTTATTTCTTTCTTCTTCCGAGGAAATCATACTTCACATGGGTGAAAACTCACCAAACTTTGCACAAAGGTCCAGTCCCATGCCAGATTACCTCAGCTGTAAACTCAAGCCAATAGTCCTGATGGTGGTGCTACAGCAAGCGTGTGAATTTTAAAACTTTGAAAATTCATAACAAATCAACCATACGTGCTACAACTTCACAATTTTCATGAAACTATAGCCCGAATACTCAAGAAACCTTTGTACATTTAAACCTATAAGAAATTATGAAGGCCATCACTCTGTTGTTTTCAAAAACTGTAAAACTTATTAAACCGATCTCTTCCCACATTTTTTGCTCAATTGACACCAAACAGCTAAAGAGCATCTTCAGACTGTCCTACACAAACCATCTTCACAGATTTTTGATTTATCAAAAATAAAGCCCACAGTGCATCAAAATGTTTCACTGTAAACGCTACTGTAAACATATACCTGCAAATTCTTTATAAATAAATCTTCAATGTTGTACTGGAAGATGCCTTCCCAAATAGCTCAGTGGTAAAGCTGTTGGTCTCTCAACCCAGAGGTTGAGGGTTCGAACTTTGGCTTTGCCGTACTTCATCTGGTCTCAATACTAAATCCTCAACTTCTTGGTGTGATTGTCTCATTGTTTTGACTTGCATGAGTGGGAGCTTTACGGAGCTTGGACCCCGTTCATCGATGCCTGCAGCTTTAATTGTTATAATTTGGTTTGATTAAGTTGGCTGTACGTCTCCCTCATTTTTTGTGGCTTGAGCCAGTCATAACAATGGCTAATCTGTCACAAAGACATCCTACAATCAACACCCAATCATCACTGATTGCCATCCGCCATCTAGCTTCCGTGCTTCAGTATTTGAGAGCTCTGACTCACTGAGAAGGTTATTTGTCCTGAAAGTGTATGTGTTTATTGCTTTTTTTATCCAAGCTTCCTATCCACCATTAACGCCTTTCACAGGCCTTGTAGAGGGAGTCATTTCGATGAGATGTTGATTAGCTCCTCGTAAGAAAGAGCAGAGGCCTGTCAGGAGCATAGACTCTATATACAGTCTATGGTCAGAAGGCACTCTGCCCATCAATGAGGTAGTGTGATGACAGACAAACACATGTACGTTCACACAACAGTGTTTACAGGACGGAACCGTATTGATGTACAGTGTAAGCTGCTGCTGTAAACATTGCCATTTGAATGGAGCAGTTTGTTTAGTTTCGATTAGGTGATTTAGTTGCCCAGTTTAAACACCCATGTAAAGAGAAGAAACCAGTGGAAAGGAAAAAAGTCCTGGATCTGTTACCATTATGATGCTTGTTAAAAAAAAGTTAGAGATGACTTTGCAGATTTTATTTCATATGCACTCTCCATTTGGTTTATTGTAGTTAGTGTGATTGTGAAAACTGTACTTCTTCTTCGTCGTGTGGGCGGGATGGAGTTGTTCATCCTCATTCCCCAGGCTCGGGGTCGAGGGTTTATCCTTTTACCACCCCGGCCTGGGGAATAGGATCACCCGGGGCTACACTTCCGGACACACCTCCAGAAGCCACGCCATGGTCTTGTCATCCAGGACCGACAGACCATGCATCCCGTTGGGTGCCCGGTAGATTGGGCAGTCCAGGATGACATGTTCTGCGGTTTGTTCCTCGGCGCCACATTCACACGCCGCACAGGACGCCAAGCCCCATCTGTGCATAGATGAGCGGAAGCGTCCGACGCCAGTCCGGAGACGGTTGAGCCTCGTCCAGGCCAGCCTGGGCAGGTCCATCCCGGGGGGGGAGGGGCCTGTGACTGGGACGAGGCTCCGGAGCCTGGAGGTGTTCGCCTCCCACTCCGTGCGCCAGACGTAGTCCGCCCATCCGGCCGCACTGATGTTGAGATCTCCGCATTTCTGCAGGAGATCCCGTGCGGC
>CABFOS010022833.1:0-15758 GCA_900660315.1 Diretmoides pauciradiatus | reverse complement strand
TGTGTGAGTGTGTGCGTGTGCGTGTGTGTGTGTGCGTGTGTGCGTGCGTGTGCGTGTGCGTGTGTGTGTGCGTGTGCGTGTGCGTGCGTGTGTGTGTGCGTGTGTGTGTGTGTGTGTGTGTGTGTGTGTGTGCGTGTGTGCGTGCGTGTGCGTGTGTGTGTGTGTGTGTGTGCGCGTGTGTGTGTGTGTGTGCGTGTGTGTGTGTGTGTGTGTGTGTGTGTGTGTGTGTGTGTGTGGTTGTGTGTGTATGTGTGTGTGTGTGTGTGTGTGTGTGTGGGTGTGTGTGTTTGTGTGTGTGTGTGTGTGTGTGTGTGTGTGTGTGTGTGTGTGTGTGTGTGTGTGTGTGTGTGTGTGTGTGTGCTCACAGCTGACTCTGCCTCCTGTTTCTTCTTGGCAATGTCTGTGGCTGAGCTCTTCCTCTGCAGCTCCAACTCTCTAGGAAACACAGAGACAGACAAAACAGACATCAACAATAATCTAGCCTAATTTACTATGGAGGCTCGCCACAGTGACAGTGTGAGCCATCAAAGTTGCCAAGGCCTACAGTGCTACAGAGTAAACCACGCCACTTTAACGTTTCTGTCTGACTCAGGCGTCTGGGGTTGCCTTCCACTGGGCCGGTGACAACTCAGCACGCCTTCAAAAACATGGGGTTAAAATAGCCACATGGGTTAAAAAGAACATTAGACAGGTTAATGGCAGGATGATTCTGTAATTGGTAAGACTTCAATCACTCAGCCTGAACAGCGCCTTTTATTTTGTCACTGAAAACTAGTCTAACATTTTGTAACTAAATATGGAGGCGAAGTGAATTACTGATAGAGGATGGGTGTAAGGATAGGATAGGAGGTTTACAAAGACATGAGATGTACTGACTGTTTTTTCTGTGCTTGTGTATATGGGATGATGATCAGTCTGTGGACAACCATGTAGACCAGCAGGGGTCCCACGGTGGCATAGAAAACGGCGCTGGGCAACAGCTGGTCAGTCAGGTGGACTGGAAACAGGTATGTCTGGCTGGCACGCGCCAACCTGCACAAACACACACAGTTAATCATGCCTCAAATGAGATAAAGACCCACAGAATAGCGAGCACTTATTTTGGGTTGTAGAGGACCTGATTTTGAGTGTGACCCCCTGAGGGACGCCGATGCTGACAGTGGCTGACAGGACACTGTGTTGGCTGATCTTCCTCTCCGCTCCATATTCCACCACTGTACCAAACCAGCCTGTCCTGGGAGCCAGGGAGCAAGAGGAGGGAGACACAGGTGGACAGAACATCAGAGCAAAAACAATGACAGATTGGGAGTATACAGTGCAATGTTAACTCTGTGAAGCCCGATGTTAATGGAACTCACAGTCCTGCATCTCACATTTTGTAGTTGCTTTATTCAGCCCTATTTCCAGTTTAAATGCTGTTAGACACTTACATAAACAAGGAAACTCCATCAGTTATGCTAATTACAATCAATCGATTTTTGCTTGTTATGCCCAACTGGTAGACCCCTGGGTTAAAATAAACAAGGTTTGACTGTGCTACAGTGAAACAGCTCCAGCAGACAAGACGTACTTCACAGAGCCTTTAACCTTGGTCTGGTCCTCATCCTGGAACTTGTACTGGTAGCTCATCATCAGGTAAGAGTGAGGCACACCCAGCTGGAGGGAGGGAGGGGGAGCAAAACAAGAGAAAAAGGAAACAGATACATAGAGTTGAAAAGCAGAACTCAGTGTTATGCACCTCAAATTTTAGTCTGTCTGCCTGCCTGCTTGTATGTGTTTGTATATGTGCATGTTTATGCTCCTGGTTGTGTGTACCTGCAGAGCTAGAGTGAAGTGGCTGGTCTTGGTGTCTCGGACCAGACTGGTGGTCATGGCACTGTTGGGCCCCCAGCGCCACTGCAGATAGCCCATGGTGTTCTGGTCAAGGTGGCGCGCTGTCATCAGAGAGCAACTAGGCCGCAGACCACGAGGTGAGAACTGCATACCGCACTGGGCCGTCAAGAAGCTGGACAGAGAGATGAGAGAAAGAGATGGGAGAAAGAAAGAAAGAAAACATACAGAGAGAGAGATGACAGGATGAGTGGCCCAGGTTGATGGTTGAGAAACAAATTGTTGCTCATATTACAGAGCTGGGTCTTACCACCGTGGTGTTAGGTTCCGAAACACTTTGAACCCGAAGAGAGGTCCCAGTATGTCTCCAGCACCAAACTCTACCTGCAGAGAAAAACACACAAACAAATACAGAGAAGAAAGTCTATGAAAGGGATTGAAGAAACGCTATATGGTGCTTTATATATTGCATGTGTTTTGCTGTAGTGTGCGTACCTCTCCCCAGCCCTTGGCTGACATAACCCTGCGTACGGTCATGTTAATGTTGCCCCCTCCATTCCCATTGTGGGTAGAGAGGGAACCAGACAGCACCGCTGTGTCTGTGTTCGTCAAAGGAGCCTGAAGAAAGACAGGAACGTTTTAGCCTAGCAAATAATAGCACAGAGCACTAAGTGAGTGTGTGTGTGTGTTGTGTGTGAGTGTGTACATGTACCTCTATGGACTGGGAGATGTGCATCTTGTTGATTTCAATATGAGGGAAGCCTCCCCCCGGCATCTCCTCAAAGTCCTCTTCATAGTGGTCAAAAAGGTCGGTTGCATCCACACCAACACTGATGGTGCCCTAAATACAGAGGGGGTGATCGGTGAAGAACGGCAGAGAAGGCAGTGTTTCTGCTGTAATGCATTCTGCTGACACTGCAAGTTTTTTAGTGCCACAAACTGATGAAATGTCAGTCAAAGAAGCAGAGTAGTTTTCATTTACTTGTATTCCACGTGTAAGCGAGGCTGCGTGGTGGTGAAAATACACACAACCATAATGGAACGGTGTTCAGGTCTGGAACCAACGCACCTGAACACCGCACTCGCTTGGGCGATTGTGGAAAAAAAAGTTAATCTCTGCAGAGAAATGAACTGAAGTTGCAGGGAAAGCGACACCAAAAGGTAGAGCTAGATTTCACAGGTTACATGAACATTCAAAATGTATGTTTTCATTTCCAAATGATGTTCCAGCTAACAACGTAACGCTTCATAGCTGTCATCAACTGTCATCTTTAGTTAGTGAAGTTTACTAAACCTTTACCTAATTAACTAATTCTTGTTTACAATATCATTTTTCATCTTAAGCTATGTGAACAGGACAAAACATGTGCTAAAAATAAGTTGTTTTATTTCTTTAGCTGCAAGTCATAAAAAAATATGATTTAAAATAAACTATTATTTTGATGTGAGGTTTTTGTTTCTGTTTAGGAATAGCAACTGTCTTTAGTTGCGAGTGAAAAAAACACTACTAGGGCAACACTGGAGAAGGTGAAAGAGGAATGAAAAGGGTACGGGGCGTAATGAAATTAATGTGGAAATGAAAGTTCAGCCAACCAAAGTTCCTCTGAATGAACTGTATTAATGTGATTTAATAACAGCTGTCCAAAAGTAGTAGCCAACCAATTTCTTATAGAAATATAGTGGATGCGTGTGTCCGTGCATGTGTGTGTGCGTGTGTGTGTGTGTGTGTGCACATGCGTAAAACCTTAGGGTTAGTTCTTTGCTGCAGTCTCCTCTCTTCTCTCTCTCTCTGCAGCCTTTCATACTCTTCGCGGATTTCTGCTGGAGTTCTCTTCCTCTCCACAACCTACACAGCGATCATCACCATAGGATTGTGGTGGAGACATGTAAGTATGCATGACGTGGTCAATCCAGCCAACTGACGCAAAGACATATTTCATACAAACCTCCCAGCCCTCCACCTCCAGCCCTTTCTTGCCAAAGATGTCATAGATGGCCCTGGACTGGGGATCACTCAACACTGAGGGGAAAGAGGAAAATATCTGTGTAGTCTGCTGCAATGCCATTTGTGTGTGTGTGTGTGTGTGTGTGTGTGTGTGTCCATTTACCTTCATAAGCCTGGTGCACCTGGTTGAAGAGTTGTTCGGCCTGTCCTTTCAGCTCGGGGTCTCGGTGTTTGTCGGGATGATAGAGCATACACAGCCTCCGGTAGGACGCCTTCAGCTCCTCCTGACTGGCCTGTGACAAGAGAGGACAAACAAGTTCCACTGAAATAACCTTTGCTACATTAACTAACCGGATGTCAAAGTCACACAAGCCACCATCAAGGTTGTGATTCCTCAAGTGAAGGAGAAGCCTTTTTCCTTTCAATGGTGTAACAAGTGAAAATCCAGCGAGTAGGACGTAAATGGCCAAATGAAGAAATGTCAAGGCTGGATACTGAGATTTATGAAGGTGCTACTTCATTAGTTCAGATATTGTGCCGACATCCATTTTGCACAGTTTAAATTAAACTAACGCAAAGTAACGAGTGAGGTGTCCTGTTTGCTGTGAGTCCCTGTAGCAACACCCGGTGTCATCGTCAAAGGATGAGACCGATATTCGACTGAAGGATGATGCACCGACCGGCGGCTGCTTCGCCGACCACCTTCTCGCTTCCAGTCGAGCTGCTGGTCGAGGCGAACGGTCCACCATCCTTCAGCTTCGGTGGAAATACAGAATAAGCCATACCTCTCTCCTGACATTGAGTAGGGAATAATAATCCTGGTTATCCAACCCTAAATCATCATCTAAGGACGCCGCCATGTTTGGGTTTCGTCTGGTCCCGCCCACCCCCTCAGTGTTCCGGACGCTCATTGGTCAGACTCGTCGTCTGGGCCTGGGGAGCGGAAGTCGTCACAGCGTCCTCTGCTGGTCGCGTTTGAGATCAGGGAGAAAAAGGTTGGACTTTTCCTGAGGGAATTGTACAGAAAAAGAAAAAAACTACTTTACACAGGTCACTGGATTAAACACGACAGTGATTTCAATTCTATGGAACACAATCTCGTTTTATTGATGGAAATGACGTGTGAGCTGGTAAAGGCGAAATATGGCAATTTACCAGGTTCTATTGGCTGTTACAGTGCAACCGTGTGTCCATTCTAAGACGAACTGTTCCAGTAAAGTTAATGCAGTCTAATGCAAAGGAGATATTTATCCCGAGGCACAGCGGGACAACGTCAGTCTCGCCTCCAGAGTTTAGTCACGGCATAAAGAGAAGGAACTAGTAGGCCTACTTCTATAACTGATTTTAGAGGGACACCATCAACATACAACAACAACAACAACAACAACAACAAAAACAACAACAACAACAACAACAACAACAACGTTATCAGTCACAAAAGAATACCACAAGAGATTTCAGTTTCAAGATCAGTTTCTGGGAAAGCACTTATGAATTAAGAGGGAATTCCCTAAAATTGCTTCCGAAAATGTGTCGCTCTGAGAAAAGGAAGACTTTTTTCACAATTAGGGCTGTGAGAGTCTGGAACAGGCTACCTGAAGAAGTAGTGCAGGCTCCATCAGTGAATGCTTTTAAAAATAGACTAGATAAATATTGGTCAAATGAAGACTTTTTATATAACTATAAGGCAAAGTTCTGATTGTGGGACTTATGTTTTGTTGTTAATTTTGTAATTAATTACTTTCTAATTTATGTATTCAATTGTGTATTTTCATGTTTTTTAGTACATTGTGATTCTTTTTTGAGTCTGATGTAGAGGACTTATATCCTGTATCAGAATTTATTTCATTAAATTTCATTAAATTAAATTTCATTAAATATGTACATGGTGAAACCCATCATTACTGAACAGAAATCAAAACTGCAGATATATAACTTTTTAGAATGCATTTTGGGTTAAATATATTTGTAAAAATATGCTGTGCCCTCTTTAGGTTGAAACCTATATGGAAGTATAATAGTGCCAAATGTCGCCAATAAAAAAATGGCATGTATTACATGCATTGATACGATGCTTGAGTTTTAAAATACCATCTTCATTATTCAGCAGGTGATATTCAACCCATTATTTTTCAACCTCACAAATTCAGGTTGAAATAATTCAGGTTGAAATTTAGGTTGAACATTCACCCCCTGGGTATCGCTGGAGGAGCAATGGATTGTCGATATTCGACCTGAATTTCAACTTGAATTTCAACCTGAATTTCAAACCTCGTAAATGCGCTATGTTTTTATTCAATGCACGTAATTCAACATGCCATTTTTCAGTGAGGACATTTGGCACTATTATACTTCCATACTTTGCACTTTCAACAGTCTGTTTCATTACACTAACTTTGTATCCAGTTCTATTCACGTACGAACACAGGCATGTTGCAGCAGGACCAGCCCTTGTGGTTCATTAACCTTTCTACCTCCATGTCTCTACTCCCTCAGAGCTGCCCCCTGGCTAGCAGTAGTTCAGCGTTTCACAGCTACTGCCCCCATCCAAAAACCCAGGTCAGGACCAAGGGGCATCTCACTTTGCATAGAGGTCATGAAAAGTTATCTCTATATTGGCTGCTCCATAAAGATCTTGTGATTTTTTTGGGCCAGGACGGCGTATTAGGGCCATTGTAGGTAAAAACACAAAAATACGGAGTGTGTGTGTGGGGGGGGGGGGTAATATTCCGAGAAAAACTCACAATTTTCAAGATTAAAGTAGCAAATTTACAAGAAAAAAACTCAAATTTACGAGAAATAAAATCCGATATTCTCTGAGATAAACTTGCAAGAAAAAAAACTCAGATATTCTGAGAAGAAACTCTCAAATTTACGAGGAAAAAATCTGAAAAGTTTTTTTTTTTTGTGGAACGAAGTTTTTCTGAGTTTTTCTAGTAAATGTGACTTTATAATCTCAGAATATCCGTTTTTTTTAAATTTATTTTTTATCGTAAATTTGCCACTTGGCAAATCTTGAAAATGTTTGCAGGGTTTTTAATCGGAATATTACCCCCCTCCCCAGGCTTTTTTTTTAAACCTACAATGGCCCTAATACCCCGTAATTAATTGATACATGACCATGTACATTTTACTGTCTCTCTGGTCCACAGGCAGGCATGGAGCCCCAGAGCATCCTCAGTCCATCCATGGATGAATGGTCCTCTGGATACAATTTCTTCTCCACACAACTCCATAACAACGCTGATGACGACCTTATTGTTAAAGGTTCCGACCTTCTATCTATTGAGCCTGTTTATGTAGGCGGAGGGAAGATGGCCACCAATCAAGATGCACACAATAATTTTGGGAAGGAGAACTGCATTCAGTTAGTGGATGAACTTGCCTCTGAGTGGTCCACGGTGAGTCTGCAGACTTGTGCTTGCTGCGGCACAAGCCTGGGGAGTAACGATGAGAGGATGGTTTTCAGAGCAGACGGAGGAGGGAGTATAGAGTATGAATATCTGGAAAGGTCGGATGAAGCAGAGCAGGTGGAAGTGGAGTACAGAGAAGAGGAGGCAGCAGCTGAGGAGATGTTTGAAGGACCAGAAGTGCTTGGAAGTTGTGCGACGCCAGGACGTCCTCATCACTACTGCTACTCCAGTACAAGACCCCTGCCAAACGCCTACCGCCCTCCTCTCCAGCTATACCCCAGCAGGAGGTATCTTTCTTTACCTGTTATTACCTATCTACCGCCCTCCTCTCCAGCTATACCCCAGCAGGAGGTATCTTTCTTTACCTGTTATTACCTATCTACCGCCCTCCTCTCCAGCTATACCCCAGCAGGAGGTATCTTTCTTTACCTGTTATTACCTATCTACCGCCCTCCTCTCCAGCTATACCCCAGCAGGAGGTATCTTTCTTTACCTGTTATTACCTATCTACCGCCCTCCTCTCCAGCTATACCCCAGCAGGAGGTATCTTTCTTTACCTGTTATTACCTATCTACCGCCCTCCTCTCCAGCTATACCCCAGCAGGAGGTATCTTTCTTTACCTGTTATTACCTACCTACCGCCCTCCTCTCCAGCTATACCCCAGCAGGAGGTATCTTTCTTTACCTGTTATTACCTATCTACCGCCCTCCTCTCCAGCTATACCCCAGCAGGAGGTATCTTTCTTTACCTGTTATTACTGTATGATTGTATTAAGTCACAACTTTGCTGATCCCTGTGGGTAGGTTGGATTGGTGCACCAGTAAGGGTAATACAGTAGGGGGAAACAAAATGGAATATAAAATATGCAATACAAATTCTAAAAACATTTAAGTTATATAAACATATACAGCTGACATTAACGAATGTTAAAGGGGACGTTAAGTAATCTAGGACTTATTAACATCTATCGGCAACCAAAGAATTACAGTTCTCTGGTACAGTTTACACAATTGTCTTAACTGTTACTTTTCACAATAGAGAGTATGTTAATTAGAGCAGTGATGTAACAAAGTGGTAAATGGGTACAATAGACTAGGGGTGGGAATCCCCTGAGACTTAACAATAAAATTATCGCGATACTTGGGCCACAATATGGGTAGTTTTGCAATACATTAAGTATTGCGATTAAATTTGTTGCGATATATCACAATTATTTTAAGTAAAATGACAATTAAAATTGAAGTCGTACCCTACAAGTGCCAAAATGATGCCTCAAAATAAGAAACAAGAAGTGAATCAATTTAACTCGAAACTTTTTTTTTAAATATTTTTTTATCCAGTTCTATTGAATTTCAAAATAAAAGAGCAAAGATTTCTAACTTCCGATCTGTCACAGATCAGTTGTTTTAACACTCGACACCTACAGGATTTTGGCAGTAATGCACTTTTGCATCGCTCCAGCTACAAAATGAAGAAAAAATAGGTTTTATAATATGCATGAAAATAGATAAAATATGGATATTTCGCATTGTGGAAGAAAGTATCACGATACTATGCTGTATCGACATTTTCCCCCACTCCAATTATATAGCCATGCAAAATAGTAGTATACTGTAGTAATACTGCTTTTTCACTTACTGTTTGAGAACGAGGCTGGGATTGATCAACAACCTTATCATGTATGTATTGTGGAAAGTGTGTGCTACGTACCAGAAAAAATAGATGTGTAACTGTGATTATCCGATATGATATTCCTCTGAACAGGTCCGGCAAAATCTGTGACTGTGAGGAGCATGAAGGAACGGAGGAGATGCTGACCTATGATGAGCAGCGGGGCCAAGACCCACACTACCATCCTGCTGCCTCAGTAACCAGCAAAAATAACAAGTTTAAAGGGAAAGGACGAAGAAATCCCCCAGCGAGGACGTGGAAGGGTGAGATTTCCAAGTTTATAATATGTGACCTATGAATTTTTATAGTTTAATTTCTCAAAGTAATTAAACAGTTCCGCTCCTTTGTGTCACACCTGTTGGCTCAGATATGGGCCCCGGCCAGATCCTTGAACCGTGTAATTGGCTACTTATAACCTGTAAGGTTTAAGATGTTTGGTCCTTACTTTCAGGGTATGACAAGCAGTTCTCACAGCATGAAGTAGAGTAGACTGACAGACAGAGAGACAGAAGGTAGTGCAACAAAAGTCTGCAAAATAATAATCCCATAACAAACGAAACAATCTGAGAATGTGCTAAAAAGTGTAGATCCACTTTTTAGCACATTCTTAAGATTGATTGATGTAGGAATCCAACAAAAATGGAAAAGATCGCCAAACAAAGGCCCACAACATACGACTGGGTAAGTATAAACAAATCTTTTCACCTTGTTAGTGAGGCCGCACATGCCACTCCGTCACATTTTCCTCCCGTCATGGGTTTGCCGTCATGGATTTGAAACAGGTGATCTTTCAGTATATATCACAATTATTTTAGTAAAATATAAAATGACAGTTAAAATTGAAGTCATACCCCTACAAGTGCCAAAATGAGGAAAGGAGTAAATCCATCTAACTCAAAACTTTTTTTTAAATTTGATCCAGTTCTACTGAATTTCAAAATAAAAGAGCAAAGATTTCTAACTTCCGATCTGTCACAGTGCAGTTGTTTTAACACTCGACACCTACAGGATTTTGGCAGCAATGAACTTTTGCATCGCTCCAGCTACAAAATGAAGAAACAATATGTGTGTAAAAATAGATAAAGTATTGATACTTTGCACTACTGTATCAATATTTCCCCCAACTCCTACTATCCACTCGGCAATAGTGCACCAAGCTACTTAAGCTGCAATATACAGCCCATGTCAGCTCTGTAGATCTGAACATGTTTTTGCAGACTGTACATGTTCACAGTCCCACTAACCCGTCTCCTCCATCCAACAGGGTCCACAAAGAGAAGAAGCACAAGATAGGAACTATTTGCAAATTATTCTAAGCATATTTCCTTAGATCTAAAATAGATTGACTATGATATGTACAGAAAACGCATGACTTGAGACATGTAGTAATGAAGATATTTGTGTTTGTGGAGATGTTAGTGCTGTGGAAAGGACAGGTGCAGCATTTCTACTGTTTGTTAGCTGTTTTAAGTATCCCAACAGGCTGAAATGAGTCTTTTTGTACAGGCGTTGGACACTAGGTTAAATCAGACTTCTGGGTAACTCTTCTCCATACTGATTTTACCTGTGTGCCTGTAGATGAGGCCCATTTTTAGCCCTATTTCCTAAATTCTAATGATGTTCTTGTAACTTTGGTGCCTATTTACTACGATCCCATTGTCGAACCGATGCTAGATTGTGCTAAATAAGTATACATTTGTATTAAAGAAGAAAAGTGCATTTTATGGGCAACCGGAAGCAGGCATTCAAAATGCTTAATAGTGATCCAGGATTACTAATCGTATTGTCCACTCTAACTATCTGATAACTGATTTCTTTGTCAGATGGTATAGAGCCTAACGTTTTAATATTTAGCTTAGTACTATTGACATTCTCTGTAGATGCTTCCTTCAGTCAGTGTCTCACTGTCTCCTCTCCCAGTGTCTGTATGTTAGATTGGGTCTGGGAGGTGTAGACCCAGTTTATCGATACAGAGCACTCTTATTTTAAACTAGCAGTGGGACACTTAATGGAGATGCAAAACTATGGAAGTATAACAGTGCCAAATGTCCTCAATGAAAAATGGCATGTTGAATTACATGCATTGAATAGAAATATGGCACATTAACGATGCTTGAATTTTTATTTTTATTTTTGTACAATAACCTTCAATGTATTAAACATTAATAACAGTTTTAATCCCAAACAAAATAAGCAGATTAGATCCTCTAGCAGCTTTCATGTAAGGAAATCTGAGAAACCACCATGCAAAATTAAAGACGGGAATTTTGATGGGCAATCTGACGTTGGCTCCGACTTAATTTCAGGCAAGGAACATTGCATCTTGTGGTAGAGGTGTTCTGCTTGGTGCCTGTGAGAGCTTCAACTCAGTCTTTCTTCTTCACTGTCCTCTGGTTTGGAGTGTTCTCATCCTCTGAACTTGATTTGGCTCCAGCCGGTTTCTTTGGTGGTTTCTTGGCTGGTTTAGGAAGGGGCACTACCAGGACACTTTCAACCTTAGCTGCTTGCTCGTCTCTCTTCTGGTGAAATGGGTTTCTCTGACCTGCGATACCCCAACCAGTTACGTTGCCTGATTGCCTTGGGGAGTTTGATTAGAGCACAGTTGTAGGCGTAGGCTATTCAACAGGTGGTTTCTCTTCTCTTTTTCAGTCGCTCCACCATGGTCTTCTCCTCGCTGTCGAAGTCTTGTAACAACGCTTCCAGTTTGTCATTTTTTACGTTTTTGCGTTGCCTGGTGGTCCGTTTCCTGGGAGCCATGTCTATTGATGTAACTTCGGCACTAGTGCTTGTGCTCGATGCTTGAATTTTTCTGTTGAATTAAAATACCATCTTCGTTATTCGCCAGGTAATATTAAACCCATTATTTTTCAACCTCACAAATTCAGGTTGAAATAATTCAGGTTGAACATTCACCATCTGAGCAATGGATTGCCGATACAATCAATGGTGCCATCGGTTGTATTCGACCTGAATTTCGACTTGAATTTCAACCGGAATTTGTGAGGTTGAAAAATAATGGGTCAATGGTATTTTAATTCAACAGCAGAAAAACAAGCATAGTAAAAGCGCTGTTTTTATTCAATGCACGTAATTCAACATGACATTTTTCAGTGAGGACATTTGGCACTATTATACTTCCATATAACTAGAGCTTGTAATAGTTTTATTATATTAGATGGAAATGCCTTGGTGGTATATTGTAATACCTGGAGTGCTTATTTTATTGACACTTCCCTCAGTCAGTGTCTCGCTGCCTCCTCCCCCAGTGTCTGTAGATCAGATTGGGTCTGGGAGGTGTAGATCCAATTCACCTGAACAGAACACTCTTAGTTTAACTGGCAGTGAGACGCATACGAATGTAAAAGTGATGTAATTGTGAGCCAGTGGAAATGCGGTTTGATGTGAAAAGCACTTGGACAAAAAATAAGATTTGATGAAACATTAGGTGCGTTTCATTTGTCTTCCCAGGCTTTTAAATGGCTCCGAAAGTGGAGATGCCTTATGCAAATCCCTCCACATTTCCCCTTCATCGACTTGATCTGAAATGCACATTAAATGCAAGCACGGTAAAATAACTGATGTATATTGATCTGGCTTTCCTATGCCAGGCTTTAATTTGTCTTTGTTTTGTAGTTGTGCAGACATCTTAAACCATCAGTGTCATGTTATCATGGATGACAGATTTGTCAGACTTGTGTGGTATTTTGTGCTAATAAAGTCATTTATTTATTACGAACTTGTTTGTTGTTTATCAAGCATGCACTCATACAAATGTATTCATATAGCCATTAGTCTCAAAGGGTTTCTTACCGCCACACACTAGGTGTTCAATAGTGGATCACAATCCATGGAATATAGGTACCTACCACATATAGAATTTGGGTTATGTATACAGTATATGTATCAACTGTTTGTTAAACTTGTGTCCTGTGGAAAGTGAAAGGGTGCCCTACTAAGTTCCCACTGTTCATCACATTTGGTCCAACTTGGATAAGTCAAGAAAGAAACATGGATGCCCAGTACAAAATACTATTCCCCATGCAACTACTGTAATGTTATGTAAACTATGTTTAGTAACACGGTTTGTGCTGTGTAGTTCATTCTATGTCGACATGACATCAGATACAGTTCTAGATTATTGCTCCTGCATTTTATGCAGATAATGTACAATATCTTCTGAAATAATTGAAACAACTTTTGGTTTTGACACACTAATCTGTTTTATTTAACAGCACATGATCAAACAATAATACAAATATAATCCCCCCCCTAAAGCCCAACACACACCGGCAGCGCAGCGTCAACAGGGCACCCACTTGATTTCTCACCTGAATAGCGATCTCCAGAGCGATGGCTCACCAGCCAATATCTTTCTCTTTTTTGTCATTGTAATGACGGGATTGTGAGTCATAGGGGAGAGGGGGGTGATTAGTGCCAATTGTTTACTTAAAGTGTCTTTAAAGCAAGGGGATTACAGTAATACCTCCAACTAAAATATGTACATATAGTTTAGGATGTTGTGCATCCCTGGGAACAATCACTTTGGATCTTAAATAAACTGATTGAGGAATACAGCTTTAGAAAATAAAGTGGTTTGGTGGCACAAATCGCCCCCGGTGGGGGGTAATTTGTGCCATTAGAGAATTCATGGAGGTGATTTGTGCCATTGGTAATTGAAGTAAAACTGATCATTTTAATCTCACAAATGTTAATGCTATGTAAAAAAGACAAATTCAATACAAACTTACTTATTAAACATTTATTTTAAAGTTTTAACAACATCAAAAGGCCACTTTAATGACTACTACTGAACATCCCACTTGTCAATGCTGCAGGGGAATGTGAACTTACGCTCCCTTCTGGCTGTACCACCAAGTTTTTGTGGTGTGGGTAGTCTCTTGAGTACATCACCTCTAGGGATGACTCCTTCATCATTCTCTCTAAATGTGAAGATAGGCTTTCCATCAACAGACCTCTTACAACTTTGCTTTAAAAACTTTGCACTGATCTCGTCACCTTCCACATTCTCCACCAATCCCACATAGTTATATGATGATTTTTTACCTGCAAACCTCACAATGACAAAGTCACCAGCAGACAGATCCTTGTCACCATTATCATCATCACTTGTCTGGACATCTGAACTGTCATAATCAGTGACATCGCTAAATGGAATCGGAAAGTCACTCTCTTCTGAGCTACTGGAGAGCACTTTCTTTTTTGGTTTGGTTGGTTTTGACCATTTCAGAGTCCCCTTCTTATTTCCACTCCTTTTCTTCTTTTCAGCCCCTTCCTTTTCTCTGCTGTGTGTCTTCTCCACGCCATCTTCTGCCTCATCATCGGTGGTGGAGCTTTCATCTGAGCTACTGTACAAGGCCATTTTCTTCTTGGTTTTGGTGTGATTTGCAGCTTTCAGAGCCCTTTTCTTCTCTCTTTCATTCTTTTTCTTTCCTGTTCAGCCTTTTTATCTGCTTTTTCTTTGTGAGCCTTCTCCAACTCCAACTTCTCAGGTGTGTCGGTCGGGATTCTTGTTTTCACTATCTTTCTTACAAGTCTGTTCTTTCTTTCTGTTGCTTTTGGGAAGGGAAGAATGGCTTCTGGAGACACATAACCCAAGCGAGCAGAAGAACCAGACTCGTCACTTGAGTGCTCAGGATTTGGCAGAGTGGCAGGTGGCTCTCCTGGGTCTGGACCTGCTTCAAGGAAAGGAAAGGAAAGGAACTTTATTGTCATTGAACACAGGGAACAACAAGATTGTGTGGTCGTATGGAGGGTAAACCTGAGCTGCGCCACTATACGCGCCACCACTATTGGCCTACCAGACTTTTTTTTAAATACCTGTGACATGCATTGGCTCATGTGATGGTCCATGATGTAGCAGTGGCACTGGTGGAGGGCTCTTCTCCAGGAAGGTCAGCAGTGGCACTGGGTTCATCTTCAGGGTTTGCTCTGTCTGTCACCATTGATGGTGCGTATTCTTCCTCCGGGAAGATGTCCCTGTTGAAAGGGAATATACCCGTTGCTCTGAAACCTGAGATTATGTTTGTTGGTGACATTGCAGAGAGGAACGCTTGCTTCACAAGTTCCGAGACCTCGTAGATCGATACAGTTCGCCCAGGATGTGACCGCATCCACCCATCCATCGCTCGGTTGTAGTAGGTTTTGAGGGGTCCATAGACAGTTTTGTCTAATGGTTGCAAGCGGTGTGAGGTGTGAGGTGGCAGGGTGAGCATAACGACCCCATTCTCTTTAGCAATTGTCACAGACTTGAGTGAGACGTGAGACTGTGGTTGTCAAGAATGAGCAAGACTGGATTATCAATGGAGCAGTTGGTGTGGCTGATGAAGTGCTCCAGGAAGACGATGAAGGCGTCTTCATTCATCCATCCAGACTTTGTACAATGACCAATGGAACCTGCTGGTGATCCATTCAGGAAGTTGTCCTTGAAGTGGCACGCGGGAAAATGAACATCGGTGGGAGAGCATTTCCAATGGCAGTTACCGCACAGGCCACTGTGACAAGCTCTCCTCTTTCAGCAGATGTTACTGAGCCAACTTGTTTCCTCCCTTTCTCTGTGACAACCTGCTTGGGTGTCTGCACAGTTGTCACACCAGTTTCATCCATGTTGTACATCCTGTGTGGAGGGAAGCTGTACCTGAAATGAGAAGTCAGTGTGATGATCAGAGAAGTTTAAAGCAGTTTTAACATACTTAGATGTGGTTGTGTGTGTAAATGTCAAACTCTGCTGCTGAGGACAGAAGACCCTCTAGAGATGATGTGCCCTCTCTCCTTCCCAGGCTGCCCGACTACCTAGTGTGTGTGTGTTTGTGTGCGTGTGTGTGAGAGAGAGAGAGAGAGAGAGAGAGAGCGAGAGAATTCGGAGTGTACATGTGATCAT
>CABFOS010022831.1:0-11385 GCA_900660315.1 Diretmoides pauciradiatus | reverse complement strand
GGTGGAGGAGTTCAAGTATCTCGGGATCTTGTTCACGAGTGAGGGTAGGATGGAGCGTGAGATCGACAGGCGGATCGGGGCGGCGTCTGCAGTGATGCGGTCGCTCAACCGGTCCGTCGTGGTGAAGAGAGAGCTGAGCCAGAAGGCGAAGCTCTCAATTTACCGGTCGATCTACGTTCCAACCCTCACCTATGGTCATGAGCTTTGGGTAGTGACCGAAAGAACGAGATCGCGAATACAAGCGGCCGAAATGAGTTTCCTTCGCAGGGTGGCCGGGCTCAGCCTTAGAGATAGGGTGAGGAGCTCGGACATCCGGGAGGGACTCAGAGTAGAACCGCTGCTCCTCCACGTCGAGAGGAGCCAGCTGAGGTGGTTCGGGCATCTGGTTAGGATGCCTCCCGGACGCCTCCCTGGGGAGGTGTTTCGGGCATGTCCAACCGGGAGGAGACCTCGGGGTCGACCCAGGACACGCTGGAGGGACTACATCTCTCGGCTGGCCTGGGAACGCCTCGGGATTCCCCCGGAAGAGCTGGTGGAAGTGGCGGGGAGAGGGCTTCCTGGGCTTCCCTGCTGAAGATGCTGCCCCCGCGACCCGGACCCGGATAAAACGGAAGACGACGAACGAACGAACGAAAGTGGCTTTAATTATTACAGCGTTCTGAAACACCAGAAGTTTATGCCATCCCGTTTATGAAACTATATGATAGTTTCGGTTATAGTAAATTTGCGAAGTTCTGAGCCTAAGTAAGTAGTTTAAACTAAGCTCTTTTTTACATTTGACCACTTCACTGTGCTGAAGGCACTTGCTGTCTGGCAGGCGATCTATAGCTATATAAATATAGAAAGTCTTGTGCTTCTCTTTGTGTAGGGAGACGGAGGTGTACAGAGAAAGTGTAGAGATGTTCATCTTTTCTTTGTAAACTAGGTCTAGAAACTGCAATAAAAAGGGAAACAGGCTACATAAGGATTATAAAATATTGAGAACAGGTTGGCTATGACTACATTTCAGACGGTAAAAAGCATTTTCTGGCCAATCACTCAACTAAATCAAAACATCCTATAGCTTTAGGATGTCCTTTGGCAGTAATGTTTCAGCTAATTGAGCTAATTTGAGTCCTACCTAATAGTGGCCAGTACATTTTGGACCAACCCGCACTAAACAATGTTTTTAAATCAATTAAAAACAAACACTAAAAGAAAAAAAAGACTGATGAGCCGTGTCAGATTGTACTAACAGCGCTTGTGCAGTACGCTGCGTGATGATTATTTTCCATTCTCTGCCTCAGATCTTCTGACCCAGCTTAGCTTTCTGCGAAGCAAAGAACAGAGTCAGAGTTATTTACAAGCACTGGCAGTCATCTTATCATGTTAGCAGACAGTCAGGACTATTGTTTTTTCTTTTAAACACGCTGACAGGTGTTAGTGTGACATGGAGTCAGGCAGGTGAGGAAAGGATTTGTGCTGCTGATAGAAGAAAAAGAGGAGGTACAGGTGGAAAGAAATGAAAGCAAGTCTAGGGAGAGAAATGTGTGCAGAGGAGGAAAATAACTGGAAGAAGAAAAGCAGAGACGTACTATTCCAGTTGCGTGTTTGGGTTTGACGTTGTAGGAGGCCTTCTCCCTGGCCTGCTTGAAGCATTCCTCTGCCATTTTGACCCTGAAAAAAGACCAGTAATATCCATTAGTCATCTCAAATACATGGTCACATACTTAGCAAGTACAGATACTTTGATGCACACATAGACACACACACTCGAACACACACACACTACATTGCAGTCATTTAGCAGACGCTTTTATCCAAAGCGACTTACAATAAGTGCATTCAACGTAGGTAGTCGAGAGAACGCGCGCTCACACACACACACACACACACACACATACACACACACACACACACACACACACACACACACACACACACACACACACACACACACACACACACACACACACGCTCAAACCACTGAAATCCAGCCTTTTACCATAAAATATGGCAATACAGTACAAAAGAAATCCAACTGTTCGACTGTCCAGATAATGGCCTTGTGGTATTTGGACGGGGGAAACTCGGTTTGTCACTTGGCCAGTCCTCCGACTTTGAAGTGACTCACCCTACTTCACTAAAGCGTGGAGCGAGCCAGCAGTGTCACTAGTCATTTGTGCTTTACAAAGGCAACATGTTCAGCATGTTGGCATTACCAGTGAGTACAGCATTTTAAATTGACAAACATATAATTTGCCTCAGCTCATTAATTGGATGTCATGCGTGTGCTAGTGTTGCATGCTTGCGTGTACATGCAACACAGGTGTGAATGAATATCTACACTTCCACTGGAGTTTAATAGAGAAACCAGCAAAGAAAGAAAGAGTGAATTGGGATGTTGGCCTAAGACAAGGCCAACGAGTTAATGCTTTGTTTTTATTCTTTCCTACTGAATAAGCAAAGCTCATGACATTATGCTTGACTTAAAAATACATATCATGATTCAATCTTCATTTGCCATAATGGACCAATTTGCTTTTTGTTGACATATGCAATAGTATCTTTATACTCATCAAACCACTGGAAGCTAACTGGATCCTGCATGTGTTCTTTTCATTACTGGGGTGAGGAGAAAGATTCGGGTCATTTCATCTTTGTTCCATCCATGAATTTGAATGAACCTGATAGGATCTTCAGTGAGCACGAGATGTACTCTAAGTTATTAATGGTTTGGGAACTCGTGCTTGGGGAAAATTCCAAATGTAGGAACTCTGGTGCATTTGGATTGACATTTTAAAGGACAGAAAGCGGTTTACTGTACCAAAGGACACAGATGACAAAAAAGGAAAGGGTCCTGAAATAAAAAATAAAATGTCCAAGCAGGTTTTGAGATCAGCCTAGTATGAGTACAATAATAATGAGAATAATGAGTACAATGTCACATTCAATATATCAATAGGAAATGAGTGGATTTTGCCTCCCCAACATCTGCTCACCGTTCCTGCAACATCAGTTTGTTCTCCTTCTTCCACTGCTCTTTGAAATCAGTGGAGAACTCGTGCCAAATGGAGAAGAAAGTGTTTGGAGAAACGTCCTTCTCTCCTGCTTTGGGTTTGACTGAGAAGAACACGCTCAACTCCAAGAAGCTGAGGATAGAAAACAAAAGCATTACCTCAAGACAGAAATATTACATTATAACATGAGATTACATAAATCTACACTGAGTCATTGTGAAACCTGGCAGCTTTAGGCAAATATGAAAAATGCGAAAGTTAATCTTGAAAAATATGTTTTTTTCCACAGACTTATGCAAGTAATTTGCAAAAACACAAACCAACAATGACTAAGCCTTTCAGAGCAAAAAGAGTGAACATACAATGTCACAAAGGCAGTGAAGTCATTTTTTCTCTGACAGACGAAAATTAAAGGACTAAAATAATACTCTTTAACAAAGCCTCATCACCATATTCATATCTCAATGGTGTGTGTGTCCTTATATGTGTGTGTTTAGGTACATATACAGTATGTACCCAAACATGTATCTGTGTGCATGTTGACAATAGAGGGGAGAGAGGAAAACACACAACTAGAAGACAAAGACACAGAAAGAAGAGAGTCCAGGGCTGGGGACGCCACAAGTGAAAGTGACAAATGTCGTGGCCATTCGTGGTTGATCAATACAGTGGACAGGTTGGGGTCCCTTTGTTTGGAGTGTGCTATAGGAACACATTCCTAGCCAGTGTTAACAGAAGCCTGGAGCCAAGGCTGTCTACTCTCTCTCTGCTTAGATAAACAACATAGACACCGCACCGGGGGCCTCCCGTCTATCTAAGGCCCTGCGTGACGACCTGCACCTACCATGTAACCAAAGTAACCTGGAGACCTAAATATTGACAAAGCGGAAAGGTTATATTTCTTCGATGCAGGGGGTAAATATATTAAATCAACCAGTGTTGCGTTGCATTGTCCTGTGTTGTTTTTCCAATTCCAATTCACAGAGTATCACAACTTGAGCACCTGAGTAAAGGCATAATAACCCCTATCAAACGAGTGAGGGGTGGAAGCCTTCATTTTTCATGGGAAGAAACCATGAGACAATTTTGAAAGAACCATTGCATATAGAAGCCTCTTACATTGTTTGAGTGTCTGTCAGCTGCTTTTCTTCTGTTTCCAGTTCTGTTTTGGCTGTAAAGGAAGACAAATTTTGATGAAAGCATGGAGCAACAAGTTAAATCACTATAAGAACATTTCTTCATTAGAATAGAGGTTTCACCTACTGCATGTATATACAAGGGGATTCCACATGTCAGCATTACGTACGTCAAGAGTCATCTACAAGGTCAGTGGTGTACCACCAGGTTTTGAGTGTTGGCTTGTCTACTGTTACACAATTGACAAATGAGCACTGCAGATTGCCGGACAAGTGCTTCTTTGTGTAGGGTTACTTCGAATTGAGACAGATGACTGTGTCTGTGTGTGAGTGTATGTGAGAGAAAAACAGTTTGGGACACTATGGTGCACATTA
The DNA here is from genome assembly GCA_900660315.1 of Diretmoides pauciradiatus. Taxonomy (NCBI): domain Eukaryota; kingdom Metazoa; phylum Chordata; class Actinopteri; order Trachichthyiformes; family Diretmidae; genus Diretmoides; species Diretmoides pauciradiatus. The sequence continues at coordinate 6,875 of CABFOS010022831.1, read as the reverse complement.
GAGGACATTTGCTGCCGGCCGCAAAACACTTATCTTGGTGGGTCATCAAGATCATTTTGACTGTGTTATTATAAATTATGATATAAGAGAACAGCAGTGAAATGTGACAGCCTCAGTCAGGAAAATGCCTCAACAATTCTCAGAACCTCTGGCTGATTTTCCAGATTTCCTCACAGAGTATATGTGATTAAAACCAATCCAGTTATGTTTTTGTTTTTGTTCCTTATTGACGGAGAGCCACATTGATTTTCAGAAATAGTCAAACTCAGTCAATAATCCATAAACCATTGTTGTTTTAAATTGCCAAATGGTTAGAAATGACCTATCTTCTTTATATCTTTCCAAGACGTGACAGTAGACAGGATAGGGAATCTTTCCTGGCACAGATTTATTTTCTGTTCTTATCCCGGGAATATCTGATTGCTACGTGTAATTGAAGCCAGCGCCACATCTAAGGATCTCTGACAAATCCAATGGGACCATCACTTTGCTTTCATTCCAGGGCGCTAAATCACTCCGTAGACAACAATCTTGACTATCTTTTCTTATGACTCCTCAATAAATAATGAGAGATCAGTAAATAATATGGAAGGGGTTTCTGGAGAGAATCTTAATATCAAGACCATGCTTTTTCCTTGGCGCATAGGTGATCTAAGATGCTTTTGGAGACTGCTCACTGCTAACACTGAACTGGAAGATGTTCTCTCAGGGATCCAAATTCAAGATCTAGAAATATTGATGATCAATCAAAGTAGTTTTAATTTTGATAGTATTCACCAAACTTTCCCCTAACACTGGCTGCAGAGGACCTATTGATGAGACATCCTTAGCAGCCAGAGTAGTAGTCTTTAAAGAAGGGAGTGCAACAGCCGTACTAATCTTCATGTCCATCAGAAACAGATTATCACATGGCCAGTGCTCTCTAGCTATAGTCACAGAGGCTCCATCAAAGCTTTGCATGCATGAGAATTTGTGAAGCGAGCGGGGAAAATCGAGCTAGACCAAACAGCAGAGCTCCAACAAGTCCGCTCCCACTGTTATTCTGTGGTTAGTTTCATGGTCAGAAAATAAACAAAGGCGGTTGAAACTGTGGAGCCAGAAACTGTTTAACCCCAGGGTTTTTAAAAATTACAGAAATAACAAAAATAAGACGTTTGGCTGTTGTTCTTTTTCACCACCGCAGTGGAGGCACCCCAAGATTTCTGTCTGGAGCCTTCTGAATCACATGTCCATGTTACGGTGCTTACATTCTGCTCTCAGAGGAAAAACCTCGTCATTTGCATCAAAGTGAGAGCTCCCACGTTCCTCTCAAAGAGAGAGAAAGAGGAAGAATGGAAATGGAAGAGATGCTTTCATCTACAGACTTCCTTTAAAATGCATCTCCAGGACAGTGAGCGGTACCGCCAAAGAACATATGCTATACATTATGCTCTCATTTGAATACAAAAGCAGTTGGGAAGAGGCCTGAGAGCCGGGTCCTTCAGAAAGATTGGTCACAGTCAACTGAATGCAGCCAGCCTCAAAGCCAGTGTAACACAAAGAATGACATTTGGCTTGTAACGTTAAAACAAGCATAACAAACTAAGTCTTACACCTTTGAAGTGGATCACAATATCTCAATATTGTTGTACATGTCAGATAAAAGCATGGTTGCATGATGTTTGGCAGAAATGACAGATAAACATTGCTACATTTGCACGCCATACCAATGTACTGAATAATATGGTACATTTCAACATGGAGCTTTTTCTTATTGTTGTGCTATTGTGATGAAAATCTTATGATTAAAATGACTCATAGCCTACTTTAAGTTAATTAATAAAATACTGCAGAAATGCTCTATAGCCTGCAATAACAGCATCTGTTGAAGTGATCTGGGATAAAAGAGCATTAACCAATAACAACGTGGAGTGAAAACAAACATGGCAGATGGCAGAGAAATAGCTTTATATGTAGATTCATCACCCTGCCTTGGTTCTGCCGCTAATACATCATCCCTGTGTTAACAGCCCCCTTAGTAAACACCTCACTGTGAAGTGTTTATTTGATTTCCTGATATGTGCGAAGGAGTGATGGTGAATGAAGGAGTGAAGGGAGTTCTTCTGTTGTTACCCTCATAGAAACAAGGAGACCCTTGTATGAGATTACAACAGAAACCTGAGGCAGCGAGAAGAGTATTTTGAGCAGCAGAAACAACGACAACAACAAGAATTACTGTATAGGATAAATATAAAAGATGTGACACAAATATGGAACAGAACCTACAGTGCGAAGAGGAGTTCGCACGCCTGACAAGTCAACGTTTCACCACATTAACACAGCATTTATCCCAGACTCTTAAACATCCAGTTCTGTTCTCAGCAGTGGAGGAGACAGTCATCCTGAATCCTCAAGGGCAAGATATACTTTGTTTTATAAGGTAGAGATCAAAATAAAATAAAACGGCTACCAAGTGCAGTCACAATCCATCAAAGTGGATCACAACAGCTGTGAGTTATTCAATACACTGAGAGATAAACAGAAATCCCTATGGAAACAACACTCAGAGTACTTGCGTGTGTATATCAACCACCAAAACAGCATGAAACAGTTTTGGAAATGTAGAGGCAGTAAACCTCTTATAAGACATAAAATGTGTTGATCGATGGTCTATTTCAACTCTCTCGCCAAAGAGCAATTTTAATTTTTGGATAAGGCAAGTATATCAATTCAGACTTCTTGTTGAATGGCTATAGTCTCTTGGTAATAGTCATACAGGACTGATAATCAGGACACACGAGTCAAAGTTCTTCCATGACCTTAATCTGTTACATCACATGTAATGAGACCACTAAAAATCTAATTATGTCAGTAATAATACATTTCAGTTGGTTCTGAAACTGGGCTCACCATGGCTCAGAAATCCATCCATATTGTCCTTGAAGGGTTGCAGGTTGTCTTCAGACGACACCTTACACACTTTCTCTGTCTCAGCCGAGCATGCTGGAAGAACAAGGGATGATCATGAGAAGAGCAATAGCATTAGTGTCTCATCCAGCATCTTTACTGGAACGTTGTTGTTGTTTTTTTACTTGTTTGTTTGTTTCTTTATTGATGATTTTAATTTTTTTTCTGTTTTTGATTATCAAAATCTTTGAAGTAAAGTTCACTTTCAGGATCAGCAAAAACATCCATAGAAACATTGCAATGCACTTCACTCTGGCTTGGATTGATTTAGGTTTCCGCTGAATAAGTGTTTTTCAGCAAAGCCATAATGACCCATAATGACCAATAAGACAATCCAAGGAACTAGGCCCGTGGTCTGCTCTATAACCATGATGGATCCACAACTCAAATGCTCAAGGTCTTGGAGGTGGGGGGGCCATGAGGGGTTACGGGAATGGGGAATGGGGAATGGGGAGGTGGGGACCTATGGTTTAATTCATAGACCATATGGTGCCTCCTCTGAAGGTACAGAGCAAGCTACCTCCACTGTGCTGCTTGCTGATGTTCTACGGGTTAGCCAAGCACATTTCTGAGCCGCCAACTTATCGGAACCCCCCTCAGGGAACTGTCATCGAAGCCCATGTCTGTTAGAGCACTCAGCTCACTCTGCTAGGTAACGCAGAGCTCTGCAGGTATACTGTAGCATATGATGATGCATTTATGTAGGGTCATCTTGCGGCTCTGCCATGGGGGAGAAGCAGACACAAGTCCGTTTCCCCTGTGAGAAACTCCATATTTATGAATTGCAAATAATGAGCAGCAAAAAGATTGATAGTAGTAGAGGAAAAACAATATTTGGCGAGACAACATGGATCAGAGAACTGATTGGTTTAGCAGTACAGATACATAAAACATGATTGAGAACAGGCCAGGTCTGGGGAATTTTTGTCGATCGAGTTGCAAGCACACACAGACACACATGCACATACTCACACCTGTGCATTGTGCACATGGGCACATATACACCAGAACACATTAGCTTTTTACCACCTGTAGGCCCTCGGATCCTTGGAAAGTGTTTTAAGTGAATTGAGACCAAGTAATGAACGTCAGAGTATTTCCCTATTGCCTCGTTCATTAGGCAGCAGATTATTTATTTTTTTGACTCAGACGATCAGTTTGGCTTTCTCTGAGCGTAATCTGATTTCCACACTTGAGTTCTACATGAGTTTTTTGTCATTATACACAGGCAGTGACTTTGCAGGCAACAACTTCATAGAATGCTCCAGCATGGTCTGAGCACTGCACAGAATTTCAAATAACTCTTTTATATGTTCAGAGGTGGTAAGTATAAATAGAATAAATGAATAAATGAATAAATAAATTAATCAATCGATCAATTAATCAATCAAGCAACCATTAAGTAAATCGTATTTAAGACCCTATCAGGCAAAATGATCATGCAACATATGCAGAGACACTCCAATGTTTTCTCCAAAACACCCTCATAATCATCTTTCGGAGGTTTGTGGTTTCCAGGATCAGTCAGGTGAGTCTCTTCCAGTTCAGTCAATCACTGACAGAGCTCAGACGGGCTACACAGGTAGTGGAAGTACCCTGACCTTGCCCCTTCTATATTTTCATCTCTGCTTCAGGAGAACAGCAAAGGCACGCCGGGTCCAACAGGAGTCTACTTCTGACAACTCACATCTGCTTTTGGTTAGGTTGTCTGTACGACAAACAGATGCTATCTCTCTGTTGACCTGCTCCTGCGATCCAAACATGACCATAGCTGGTCACGTTTAGGAGATTTTTTCCATTGTGGTAGGAGATATGTGGGTGGATTAATACATGATTTATGGCTCCATAAATCTCTATGTGAGGGTATCGTAAACATGATATGACACCTGCCATAACCAGCATCGATTCAAGTTTACTACCTGGTAAGCTTGTTGTAAAAATTCAGTTTAAAGCTTTTGCATGTGCTCAAAGAGAAAGAAAACATTTGTGGAAAGGCAGTTGGCGCCCGTACCATTGAGGTCTTTCCTCAGCTTACGGAGGTCTCTCTGAAAGTCCTCAAACTTCATCTGGGAGGCCTGGAAAAGGTCCTGGGGCTCAGGAAGAGGGTAGACACAGGTCTCTCGGCCGGCATCCTGGTAGAGCACAGTACACACACACACACACATGCACGCAAACATGTGTGCGCACGCACCCACATGCACACACAGCAACAATGTCAAAGCCAATCATCCTCAAATGGGAGGGGGCCTCTCCACTATATACACACCAGGTAAGATTGAAATGGTTGTCTTCTGAGGTCTACTTATGGCAGTCCAAACATTTCCAAAAAGATAAGGCTGAATCTACATAATGACCATCAACTAGTGAGAAACCACGGTAATCAAAGTACACATCCATCCTGTCCATCAGTGTTACTACAAAGCCATTAAGAGTGCTAGAGCCATGTCATGCAGGTTGACTTTGGCAAGCTGCTCTCCACTGAGTTCATCTCATCTGGCGAACCTAATTATTTACACTAGCACTGCTTTGGATGCTGTGCCAATGAACAGACTGCAGGTTTGAATGAACCCAGACCAAAGGAGAGTGCGAGAGTGAGAGAGAGTGAAAGACAGAAAGAGAATTAGAAAGAAGGAGAAGAGAGAGCCAGACAAGGAGAGAGAGATTTGTTTCTGCCGTAAATGAGGGAAGGGAAAATAAATAATTTGATAAAGGATAAGCCACGGTATCCTCTGGCAAGAGAGGAGATGAAAAGAGGGGTCTGGAAGGATTTCTAAGCAAATCAGAGTAAAACAGAAAAGTGATTCAAATAAACAGGAACCAAAACATACCTCATCAAAGTGCCTTAGATAGTAAGCAACAATGTAGGACAAAAGACTCTGGGAGTTATCCTGAAAGAAAGAAAGAAATACAAATAAATAAACCAAAATCCCTTTATTTATTAATCTAATCAATTTGGAGCAGGACGTTTTAATTTGTGTTGGGCAAACAAGTATAGAGACAGTGTCCTCAGAAGTTGGGGATAAATCATGGCATCAGAGGAGTAATACAACACAACTGTTCTGGGCTGGCTGTCATAACTCAGAGTTTGTGGAAAGTTTGATGTTTTTTATGGATACCTTACTCATTCCACCACCACCACAAAAACACAAACCCCTGTGTCCTTATATGGCGGTGCTAGGGGCACACTTTTGATATCGAATAAGAACAGCAAATATAAGGCTACTTCACCAAATCTGCACAGCAATGATCTTATGTTTCACAGAAGTGAAGGTCCACTTGAGTGCCGATAAGGGATCAATTCTAGACTCTAGACTCATCCATAGGAGGGAAAATTGAAAAACTGAAACTGGATCATCATGTAGAGCGACCCTCTCCCCACACCAGATTCAAGAGTCTTTAATACATAACCCATACAAGTACAAGTCAGTAAAATGTATTGTGTTCTGGCTCCGACTTTGCAGCAACAACAATAAACCAGTTGTCATTATCAATTACAGTGTGAATGAAGAATGTAAGGGTGTTTGTGAGAGTGCACATATTGCACATATTGATTGTTTGACAATACAAATTGATGCTTCCAGACAAAGAACCGTATGATTTCATATTAGGAAACTTTTTTTCCAAATGTACAGCCAACACACTTAGTGTTGTACGGTCAATCCAAATCCTCTTACTTCCTTGCCTATAAATATAAATCACACCTAAAGTTACAGTTTTAAGATAATGACATTTGCAACATCACTTAGAAAATGAAATCTGTAAACATGATAGATAGATAGATAGATAGATAGATAGATAGATAGATAGATAGATAGATAGATAGATAGATACTTTATTGATCCCCGTGGGGAAATTGCAGGTATCTCACAGCTTAAAGGAATAGTTCACCAAAAAATGTTGAAAAATGTTGAAAAATGCTGAATAACGAC
>CABFOS010022819.1:0-12166 GCA_900660315.1 Diretmoides pauciradiatus | reverse complement strand
TTATTAGGAATTTCTCTCTGTGGGTGATGATGTTTTGATCTCTTTCTTTCTCCCCACATTCTCTGTGGGGAGCTTTCGTCTGATAAGTTGTCACATTAAGTGCTAACTTTTGGGTGATAGCTGGGCTTTCCTTTCTCTCTCGTTATGGCCAGACCCTCTAATAGCTGTCCTGCGGCAATGCCTGAGGCAATCATGTTACAAATAAACAGGCTGACACAGTCATTTACTCAAATTGTCCCTACACTATTCACACTATTCACCCTCCCCTGGTGATGATCCTCCGAACAACAATTATTTCAAATGTCAAAGATCCATGCCTTCAGGGCCTAGACAAATAAACATTAAAAATCTATTACCAAACACTTAAAAATATATATGTAGACTTGCATTGATTTCATAAAAAACACATCACAATAAAGAAAGTCAAGATGTTAAAGATAGATATACTTCCTACAGTACATGTTATCAAATTATAGTGATTTTATATCAAATAATATCAAATCTGGCAAGTTCTTTCCTCATGCATAGCGGTGGAATGTAAGTCAGTGGTGTTGTGGAAGGCAGTGAGGTGATGGAGTTTGCCCATGGAGGTTTGTGTTTGTGTTTTATCTCCTTGTTTCCTTTTGTTTCACGTGACTCCATCCGGAGGGCTGGCCTCTGATTTGCTGTCACACTGAGCTGTTCTACATGACCTCTCATAACCTCATCTCATCTCTCCGAGGACTCCCAGAAGCCTTCAGCCGACCCTGCTGATGAGATGAAGATATTTCCACCACAGCCAACTGAAACCTCTGGGTGCATTATGGTCTAACATAACTGTCCATTAGGTGTTCTGTTGCACATGTGCCGTTTAAATCAGCTGATAATGTCCTTTGGATAATCATAATACTCAGTGCCCATTATGATAAACTTCTTTGATTATGTCTTTGCATAACATATAAAAGTAAAGAAAGAAAGAAAGAAAGAAAGAATGTTAGAAGGAATATGAGATTGTTACTGTCATTTTTGACTCTCACTTTATCTGTCAATATAGCGTGATCCTCTTGTTTTGCCTACCTGTAAGTGAATTGTCCAGTTAAGATATATAAGGCTAATATATAGGTATCACATGCAGTATCAATCTATTCCGTGTGATTGCCCCTTCATGATGGGCACAAAATCTATCCAGTGATAATGGCATCCATCTCCGCCTTTATATTGCATGTATTTGTTACCTTTGGCCCAGTAGCAATAAATCCAATCTAGTCTCCTGGATGTGGACCACTGACCACTGGGAACTGGTCAAGGAGAGTGGCCACAGTTCATTTCACATCAACGCCCGTAATGATTACAGAGATTAAATGACCCCCCTTCCTTCTTCGCAGCTCCTCACATCCCTTAAGCATACATATTTTAGGCCTAACATGTATTTTGTTTGTATTGTGAGTTTCAAATAGCAACAGATTTACATTTTAAGTGCTTGGAAATCTGCTTTGCAAGTCAAAGAGCTCTAAGAAATGCCAAATACAAGATATCATAACTCAAATATTGTTTCACACTGGTTATTTATTGTTTTGATTGTGAAAAAATGTTTGTTCTGTGTAGAATCTGGTCCTCTTTAAGACACTTAAATTGATTGTGAGTTGTGAGCTCTCAGGACTCTCATCAAGAGTGATTTCGAACTATAACAACCATCCCCAGGGGAGCTCCAAACGGAGCAGATGGCAGACAAATAGGGTGTAAGGAAAAAATTAAGGATTTTCATCAATTACCTGGGCTAATGTATCAATATAGGAAAAAAAATCTTATCTGTAATGTCTTTGACAGCGCCATCAATATATTAATAACCATAATGCCAGACATCAATCTTCATTTCCAACAAAAGGATATATACTTATTCCTCAACAATCTAAACTGAAACTAAAACTTGAATTCTCGCTCTCAAGGAAATACAGCAGCACTTCAATTCTCCACCATCTCAAATGCAGCATGCATTTTCATGTATCATACAATAATTTCTGTCACAGCCCTCATGTTGGGCCTCAAGTACATTCTATAATAGCAAGCAATGAGCGAGTCATTGTCCTGCATTAGCATGTTACGGTACAGAGAGTTAAATAGCCCAATTTCATCTCTACCCCACATCCTTCTGATGGTATTGGCTCAGATGGGCATGTGTGTTAGAAAGCTGATTGCCAGCTTCATAAAGGATGATAGGAGTGCGTCATTGCTCCATATACCAGTGTGACGTGTTTTTTGGAGCCTGGTGAGGTGGCAGGTTTAAGAAATGTTACAACACTGTAAACCCTCTGTTTCCCTCTGTTTTAGCCTCTGAACATTGTGCCTGAAACATTTTACACATAGACAGGCTCAACCTTATCTTTACTTCTAGCAGCAACAGTAGGAACTTTGCGTAATGTGTGATTCATATAACATAAAACAAATCTAATCATCATGCTTTAAGATGGCACATTACAATTACGTGATAAGCAAAAACATATAAAATGATATTTTCCAAATGTTGTCACTCATAAAGTTTGGACTGACAAAATGGTCACTCAAGCAACCAACCAAAAAGAAACAGATCAAATCGGCTCTATAAGAAACCCAAATAATTACCTACTAAGATATATAAAGGAAACGAAAGGGGTTTCTAATAGACATGAACCATCGATGACTGTACCACTAGACTTACCATAAGAGATAAACTCAAACAGAACACAACACATTGCATTCTGTGTAGCCGCCATGTCCTGGGTTCAGTCTGGGACCTCTGTCACATGTCATCCCCTTCTTTTTCTCCTGATCTGTCTCTCTGTGTCAGAAAATGCAACAAATAATCTTACCAAAAAAAAGAATAGACCACAGGCAAGTAGTAACTAAAAGACTCAACGCAAAGATGCCAATAAAATGTATTCTCTTTCGGCTTGTGGAAAAGCTTAAATGTAACATCAACTCAGGACAAACAGGACTTTAATAGCTTCTCCTCAGCTAGCAGAGGTGAAGCTATTGAAGACTATTCTAAATGACTAAGTGTTTTGGAGCACCAAAGGAAATGAACAGCCATAATTCAAGATCGTTACTAATCCAAAAGTTGCTTTTCAGATCCTCACCTTCTACAGTAGTGTCATGTTGCTTTGGAATCCCAATTAATATATTAGGACTTTTGTAATTAAAACTCTCCTGGTGTAAATGAAATATTCAACAGTTCTTGTGACAGTGATATATTCTACATTGATCATCCTCAGTGATTTTGACTTGCTAATTAATCAACATTATGTATGATGATAAAAGAAAAAAAAACTTTGTAATGAACAAATTGCCTCTGAAACTGTGATGTACTCAATCAAACAAACAAAGGAGCTGCTCAGTGGCCACCGGTAGAAGACAGCGGTTGTACCAGGCAGCTCCCAGGTGCAGATCTAGAGAACTGTATGAATATGAAGCTCAGCATTGCTGGAAAAGAGCACACAGGCAACCTTCCCTGCGGGTAAAGATGACAAATAAAAGTTCAGTGTAGTGCAACATCTTTTAAGCGACCTCGAAAAAGGTATTGCTTCTTCTACACTATTCACTCTTCACTCCAATTCAATGAATGGAATTGCACAGCAGCATAGAGAGAACACTTTGAAATTTCATCCATTCATTTTACCTTTCGATCGTGTTGCAGCACATTGGCGGGATAATCAATAGAAATGTTTTTGTTTTGGTCTTTAAACTGGAATTATTCTTGTGAAGGCCCATGATTCTTTAATTATTCCAACCCAACAAGGGCTAATCTCCAATTTTAAGTTGTTCTCCCTGAAATAAAGAAATATGCACACCCACTTTCCAAGGCTTCCTGGCTTAGCCCTGCCCATTGTGTTTTTTTTATGCAGTTTGTCTCTATTCATTTGCATTTTTATGCAAGGTTAGTCGTGAGGGACTTCTATTACCGCCATGAATACATTAAGGAAACCATTAATCACGTTTGGTGTAATACAGAATGAATCAGTGACACACCTGTCCTGTTCACTGGGGGCCTTGTTACTTATCTCTCACAGTGGGCAGGGCAGGGACATGAACTTGAGCTGAGAAGCTGACATATCCAGGCCTGCCCTCTCCAAGGGGATGGATCCAGTTCAGTCTGGTTCCATAGAAAACCTGGTATAGTACCCAAATTCTACTACAGGTGGATGATTCTCAATGTTTTCTTGATTGCCACATATTGTCAGATATTTAGTTGAAGGCCCATTCATGTATTTATTTATGTTTGGAGTTGTGAATGTGAAAAGTTGCCTAGTTCCTGGTCAAATTGGTCAAATCCCTGGATCAACAATGCTTTGTTTTTTGCTCGCTTGTTTTAAATTTGGCAATTTGGCATTTTTGGCTGTAATTTGAGGTTTGAAATTGTCTTAATTAGTTGTGATTTGCTATAACTCCTATTACGTAATTCAGCATCAACAGTGGCTTACAATTACCAAAGAACCGCAGAATGAATTGCAGTTTCACCAGGTTCTTAAAATACACTCATGTCAGAGAACATTTCTATTTCTAAATATGACAAGATAAAAGCGGGAATTAGCCTTTAACCAAGCATCAAGGAAATAAGCAAATAAATAGACAGTATAATGCGATAGTTATAATGCTGCTCCTAAAGTTGATGTTCCACCTACATTTTCAGTTGGTATGAAAGGGACATTAATCTGACGCACCAGTGGAGCTCTGTCTAATGTGAAAATGGAGTGCTTTCTCTGCTTCTGCAAGGAAGAGGCTTCTATCACACTAATGATAATAAATGGCAACTAATGGGATGACCAAACATAACAAATGGAAAGTTTTAAAGGTACAGGGGGCACATTAAATCCACAATGACAGCCTCAAGTAAGAGCTGTAGTTCTACAAACCAAGTGAAATTGATCAATGCTATGAATAGAGTATTGGAATATCCCTGCTCTTAATAAGACTTTATGTACATTGTCCAGTTCACAGTTTATTTGGTAACTTTTTTATTGTAATATGTTTCAGTACTTCTTTACAAGTGGTTACTTTATATTATATTAATTCCAGAGTAATTTAACCACATCAGGTCCACTTCATATATGATGTCAGCCTACGAGAGGGAGGAGAGGATGAGGAGGCCCGGTCCTCTGGCATCATCAATGTGCCAGCTCAAGACTGCGCCAAAACCGGTCGGTTCCTGCACATGGGTGTGAAACTGCTTTAGGAAGAAGAAGACTCATGCAAAGACAAAGGTGAAAAATATGGAAAAGGTGGATTTAAAAATAAATAAATCATAAAATAGGTCCTCTGACAACAGTGATGGATGCTGTTTATATAACATTATCAGCAGCTGTTCAATATACTTTATGTAGGCTTATAGGCTCCTGAATATATGTTTTATTTTATGTTTTGTTTATTTAAAGGAAAGCTTCTCTGTTAAAGTCAAAAATGTAGTTACATTTCTCACCGAGTTTCAGCTCTTTGTGGATTTGGCATTGAGTAGAACTGCATTTGTCTTTATGATTGTGCTCCTTGAGCTGATTTTTTTTTCACAATAATCAATATCAAAGTCGCCAATGGCAGCAATGCCCAAGAAAGGGGGAGTAATTGTACAGGGGCATTCTTTCTCTGCGTCGGCCTTGTCAATGTAACAGTGCTTTTAGAGTTTGGCCCTGAGCATTTAAACACACTCTCAATCACTCCTGAAATCCTAGTAGGCCACACTTGGCTGCTATTGTAACTTAGATATAGTCTCAATTTGTATGTTGTCTCTCAGTAGACATGTGAAAAATAAATGGATTGATCTCCTGTCCCAGTCCAGCAGTTATAGCACATTTGTTTTGAGACAGGATTAATAAAAAATGTCACTGTTCACAACTAAACAAATCTCAACTTCTGAATTATGTTGTGATCATACCTGTGTGTTGTGGCTCACACAGCTGTGTTCTACTTTTTCATCTAGTATACTATGAAAACACAATATTTACATTAAACTGTGTTTGCAATCAGCTGAAATACGGCAGATGTTCTGAATGCTTTGTGAAATTTGACTTAATAAACGAGGCTCTGAAGATGATCTAAACAAGCAAGAGAATGGATAAATGAAAGGAAAAAAGGAGGGGCGGGGGTATATATACAGTCATTAACAGCAGTGCAATCATCCTGTAATCAGTTCTCTATATAGAGCATCACTCCACTTCTACAGAGGCCTCTTCCATCTCCAGCCAGAATAGCCTTTCTCTGCCACTGACCCCATCTGTAGCCATGCAATCCCCCCGACTTACAAAAGAACAAGTTAATGATTGTCTTTGTTTTGATGGGATGGCAGGTGGGGCTCAATAGGAGAGGCTAACTCTAGGAGGAGACCACAAACATCTCAAATAATATAAAAAATTACTAAAAACACTGAACATAAAGAATCAGTCTACAGGACCATTCAGATGCATCTCCTGCTTTCGTAATGTAGTCTTATTCAGAGTGGGGTGCCTCTAACGCATGGTCCGGTGAAGCAATGGGAGGGTGTGAGAAGCGTGCAACCCTGTTTGGCCCCTCGGTGACCAGAGAGGAGGTGATAAATGACTACAACACTCATCCCTGTCAGCACTGGGAGGGGGAGAATCAGCCCCCCTACAGTGAGCTACATCATCCTAACAACATTATTCTTTTCATGCGGCTTGTCGATAGAAGCCCTGTGTGATTGGCAAGGGGATCCGCTCAGGTTAATTGGAAGCCTGAACTGTGTAACGGCACGGGAAGCTGAGCAGACATTGTCCCCCTTGTAATAACAGAGGAGGCCTGTGTGTCTGTGTATCGATTACATCTTAGGTTCATGGCACCCGTATGGGAATGAAATATCAGAGGACAGGTTATGGATGTTGCCATCAATGGCACTGAAGGAACGGAGATGGGCCACTTGTACCAAAGGAGAAAGCCTAAATTAAAAGGCTACACTACTACATTATAATAGCCCCTTTGATCAACCACCCCCCTACCCCCACCCCAAGCATGAGTGATATTGTTCTATGTAAAGCTCAGCAGTAAAATTTGAAGTTAATGGAACAGATCTGATTTATCATTAGAGACGTATGCAGTTTGCTATGGGACAGGTGTATTTGCACTCTTGCCCTAGCTCAGTGGTCACATAAATGGTCTGACTCTTCCTCCCATTTTGACCCCCCACTCTTCAACCTCCTTTTGATCAAGGGCCCATAGCTAGCATGAGATGAGGGACACACGATACCCCATATAGAAGGTAACCTAACACACAGCTCTCTCCTTGGAAGCATGGCCTGCAATCCTATGGACCAGGCCACCCTGGTCCATGGCAACTTTAAGAAGACAGAGTGACTGACAGCGCCGATATTAGGGGAGGGGAGGCTTGTTTTCTTTGCTGGCCTCTGATAGGTAGTACGCAGATATTAAAGAGGTTTTTAGAGACTCCACCCTTATTGCATTACTTCCCTATGAAACAAATTGCCAAGTTTTTGAAGTGTTCATTTCTTATTCGAATCATATTCTAATTATCATCTCGATCATTCCAGGTGGCACCTTGATTCATGGTTTAGCTGCCAGGGGTTTCAATGATATGATGCCATAACTGAGAGATTCTGCTTATTAATTTAGAAATTAATTACAAACACAAAGTGACATTTTACAAGAAATGTTTAGCATAGCATGAATTATCGCTGCTGTAAATTGGATGCAAGCGATGGAGTGCATAGCCTTGACTTGAGCTCTTTGTGATTAATAAAATAAGCTTTCTCTTCAGTTTCAAAGCCAGTCATGATGAACGACACAAAGAAATGGAACAAACTCCTCCTCTAACTGAAGGACAGGCTGTTGTAAGGGTGGATATATATGTATATTTTAAAAGATGTATTAGATTAGAAGCAATCAGGACTATCATATATTGTATTTGTTGTCCCATCAGACAGTTCAATGACTTATAACCAGTGAAGGACTTAACTTAAGATGGAGGTCACACACTTCTTTGGTAGATTGTAATTTATGCATATTAATATGACAGGAAAGTCAATGTATGTCAGTAAGTTTTCTTTTCTTTTGCTGATGACATTATTGTGTGACATTTTGTCATAGACAAAATGCATGCATTAGAATCTGCACAGGCAGGCAATGACTTGGACACCCTCACTCTGTTCTGTGGAACACAAACAGGAGGTCCAGCTCCATCTCCTGTGGAGCAGAAGATCTGGATTCTACATGAGTGACTGAGACACAGCATCCTCCATACTGCCTCTCATAGCCCCCTCATAGAGCCCCACAAGGCCCACCACGTGCTGCTCAGCACTGAGGTCCAGATTGTGCCACTGGGCTGGTACTGGACTGGAGGTGGGCGATGGAGCCCCAATCCATCTCCCGCAGGAGCCCAGTGACGGGAGCATCGGTTGCCCACTTCTCGGCTCCGAGCACACTCAGGAAGATGGATTGGTTGGCCAACTCACCGAAGGAGGCAAAGCATGCCGTTAAGAGCCTGTGCATCACTTGGCTGCTCATATGCAAAGTTTGATGAAAGAGGTTTTTCTGGGAGCGATGAATTAGGGCTCCGCTGTGAAATTAGATTTCTGGTGAAAACCTTGTAAGGTTTAGAAGTAACATTGTTTTCTCATTGCCGCCTTGCCCAACGATAATTATGGATAAAAGAGATTATGTTATGAATTCAATGATGAATGATAAAGTTGGATCTCAGATTAGTCGTCAAACATGAAAAACACAATTGCTTCAAACTGCTTTTAATGGAAGTGTTAGGTCTGAACTTTTATCAACACAAAACTGGTGTAGTTTATACAATAAAATAGTCCTTATTAGTAAAATCTGAATGAAACCATGCATTTCAACACAACATAAAAGGCAGGAGTTGTTTTTTCATGCAATTTTACAGGGCAAATTAGTTAAGTTAGTTAGTCAGTTAGTAAGTTAGTTAGTTAGTTAATTAGTTAGTTAGTTAGTTAGTTTGTTAGTTAGTTAGTTAGTTAGTTAGTTAGTTAATTAGTTAGTCAATAGATGGCATTAGTATGGTATAATTAGTGATTACCCAACAATTGTCTGTCCTTCTTAAACCATGCAGTGCTACAGTAGGGTTGTGAATGAGGGGAAATAGAATAGGAGACATACAACAAACAAATGGAAATCATATGACACTTTTTCCTCTGATGAAATAAATCTTGTGGAAAAATTGTCTCATCTTCACAAACAGTCCAAATTGGCCAGTACTTCAACCTGATACACTAAGGATCTCGCCTCCTCCCCTCCGTGACCCAAACCTAAAACAACCGCATGAACATTGACAAATTTGACAAAGGGAATTTGCTCAAAAAACACAGCCTCTATTTGGTCAGCCAAGCGGCAAATATGTCGGATGATATGGTTTATTAGGCAATCCATTTCTCCACAATAGTGGGGCCATCTGCAAAGGTTAGCGTGCATAAGGTTTGTATGGCAAATTCTATCTAATCTGCCTTCGAAGGGCTGCCGCAAAAACTCAGTGGCACATTTTTCATGTACGTACGATTTGGAATGCAAATAGAATAGCTGATGAAAGAGGTGACCTTCTAAGTGCAGAGCAGTGGGGGCTTTGTGGAATATGCAGAGGCGGAATAGAATAGAAAAGAATGAGTTACTGCCACTGCCACCTCAGCTGCATTGTAATATACGACTGTGGCTCAGATACAAGTGAACCTGGCCTCAAGAACATCTAGGTTAATCTCTGAGGATGGCACATCATGTACTCAGGGGAAACAATTCTGGCTCGCAGAATTATATGACTTTTGCAATGAATAAGAATTGCAATGTCAAACAAAATATCTCCAAAACAATAGTATGTTTATAACATACAGTATAGATATTATTATAGTATAGTCTATATATAAACATTTGTAGTTTTAAAGTTTATATATATATAAATATATATAAAGGTCATAGCATAACTTGCATTGACTATAACTTCAAAATTAAACTCAGTATGAAAGTTGGAACAAGATATTCCAAGATATAAAGATGAGACTATATGTCAATAGTATAGAGTATGGCCTCCTTTGTCATATGTAGTGCAAAGCTTGAACACATAGACAAATGGGTGAGGTGTACCATGGTCATTCAGCCGTGCATGTCTCATCTGTAGCCAGCTTTGGCAGAGTAGTCATCTTCATTCCCTTTGTCCTTACTGCAGTAGGTAATCTATCAGCCTGGAGACGTGCTGGAGAGTCCGGCTGGCCTACTCACTCTCCCATTTGAATTGAGAACCCAGTCTTCGCTTTACCCATGGTCCCAGTTAGACCAAGCTGCAATTGAGAATGAGTGAGCTGTCCTTGATTCGTATTACTGTCCCAGTATGATTGAGCTTCTTTGGTATCGCCAGAGAATGGAGAGAAAATTGAGCACTTGACTTTGCAGGGTTGAAATCCCAGCACTGCATGTATGCATTTTCTCAGCATTTCACGGGACATGCTTGAGGTACATTCTTTATGTTGTGTTCAATGAGACAGAAGCAAAGGGGTGTTTGGTTGGGTATTTGGTAGTAATCACAAACCTGTTTGTTGTTTGCAGAAACCAATTACAATTGATTGACAGCAATGTTATTTACTGTAAATCACATGAGCAATAATATTAAAAGTCCAATGGTTTAAATCTTTAGCACAACTTTCTTATCTATAACTGCAATTTGCCATAGAGTATATTGATTTAAGTGGAGTGGAATCAGTCAAATTTCCATTGCAATGTACATAATTTGACATCCCATAATATACCAACCCACGACAAGAGAAGAATACACACTTAATGCCAGTTTCTCCCTGTTGCCCAGAAAGGTTAAGAATGTAAACTATTGCAGCACAGCAGGTAACCAAGAGAGTGGTTTACTGTTGATGATTAAATCAATAGAGATTTGACACAGACTTGTGGGAACATGCCTGTCTTATTCCGGCAAGTTCCTTCCCTCATGGTTGGCTGGGAGGAATTCATCACCTGACTGGTCTCTGTCACCTGATGGAGATGGGCCTTTAGCCCTGGCTTGATAGAGGGAGCCGATTATGATGCATGTCGATCGTTCTAGCAAATATTGACATGGAAACACTGAGAGAACAACCCCACGGCTCATAGCCCTTTCTTCCCATGCTGACTGCACCACTCCCCAACTCTGTACCACACAGACACAAACACACACACACGCGCAATAAAGCCCAGACACCAATCATCCCAATCGATGGTGCCTCACCAGCCACCAGTTCCATTTGCTATTAGTGATCTGTGGGGTGGTGGGGGGTGGTGATGGGTTATTCATGTTTATTTACTTAAGGTTGGAGGAAGAGGCCATTTCCCCTGCCACAGTGTGCTAATACTGCCTCTTAACCGGATCGCTTCCTCCTGTCCTCCTACATACACAGACTCACGCATACTCCCTCTGCACCTGTCCCGAGGAACCCAGAGGGTTAATGATGAAAACAAACAATGTTTGCTGTGAGAAGAAAGCAATGGGGGCCTATAAGGACTGTGAAGACAGCGGAGAGAGACCAGGGGAGTGAGAATTAAAAGAGGGGACGGAGGAGGTGTGGAGGAAAGGGGGGGACTAATGACAGGTGTGTCTGTAAATTCTTCATCCTGCATAGGCTGGTAGGAAAACCGCTTGGCAGGGCACTCGACCGTGACTTTACAACTAATCCTGTTTGTAAGTTATTATTTATCTTCAGCAAAGTTTGTCAATCTCAGGCTTAGATTTCTCCCTCTGAGTTCCCTCTCGTGGCCCGCTCCCGCACATGCTCCCCACATAATTTATGACTGCCTCTGGTCCTGATGACAGATTATTAAAAGTAGAATTAGTTTTTTGCTGGGGATTTTTCCTGTGGGAATTGGGAAGGCAGGGCTCTCAGAGGAAGGTCTCTGACGAGGTCTCCATTACTAATAGAGGCGGATTTTTTTCCTTCCCTGTGTGATGGCGGAGTGAGAAGACTAATGATTTGAATTTACTGTGGCAGCCGTCACGTGGTCTGGAAGCCAGCATCAGAGGAGAGGAGAGGTTAAGTTCTTCCCTGTGGAGAGGTTTATTGGATTGTTTAGCACCAGAAGGATAATGTTTTTGTCATAGACTGCTGGTGCTTCTGCTACTATGCTAGAGGGAGGCCAGTAGCAAATCCTCTCTCTCTCTCTCTCTCTCTCTCTCTCTCTCTCTCTCTCTCTCTCACACACACACACA
>CABFOS010022817.1:0-15203 GCA_900660315.1 Diretmoides pauciradiatus | reverse complement strand
TGAAAGAATCTTTTTGAGGTCGTATATAAAGAAAGGAAAGGGTTTATTGTCAATGCAATGTGCACATGGTTCTCTGACTGATTGGAAAAATAGCAATAACATCAAACAGGAATATGCACAGGTCTCTCTCTCTCTTCTCTTTCTCTCTGCAGCTGCAGTGAACCATCACCAGAAGAAGAAGAGACATTCCAGTCCCGCTCTTTGACATTTCCCGAGGTGGAAATACTTCACAATCGATTACAAGGTGGATTTCTACGGGAGCAGGCTGACCTCGGCGAGCGCTCCCATGCATTCCTCCTGTTATCGCTGCCGTGAGGAGAGAACGTTTCGACCCGTCTCTCTCTTTCCCAAAACCCTCATAGGGAGAAAAAAGCCTGTGTTTTTATTTTTTATACAGCAGCTTTATTGCCTTTTCTTTCTGGATCTGTGTTATGGAAATGTCATGTTCGGCTCAGGGCAATCAGCCACCTGCAGAACTGGACTTTCACCTTTCTAACTGTCACTCTCTCGCTGTCTCTCTCTCTCTCTCTCTTGCTCTCCATTCACTATTCCACTATCTCTCTATTCATCTCACTACTGGCTTTTTCCATTTCCTCTCTGTTTGGACTACACACACACACTCGTATGCGCACAGATTCTCTCGTGTCTGTCAGGGG
This sequence comes from Diretmoides pauciradiatus, assembly GCA_900660315.1. Taxonomy (NCBI): domain Eukaryota; kingdom Metazoa; phylum Chordata; class Actinopteri; order Trachichthyiformes; family Diretmidae; genus Diretmoides; species Diretmoides pauciradiatus. The sequence goes on along the minus strand of CABFOS010022817.1, from coordinate 14,547 downwards.
GAAGGGTTTGGCTGTCCGAACGACCTACCTGCTGCAGGTGAAGGTTGAAAGCTAAATGAAGAGAGGAGTGGAAGGAGGTATGGGGGGGGAGAGGGGGGAGGGGGGGGGAGAGAGAAAAGGGAAGTGCACGACTGGGAGCAAAAGTAAGAGGGAGGAGGGGAAGCAGCCAGAACAAAACAGGGAAGTGAGCGAGGCTGAGAATCAGAGAAACTTTCGACTTACCCCTCCCCCCTCTCCCTTACCACTCCTCCACCCCCCCACTCCCCCCTGTCGTCCTCCTCCACCACTCACCTGTCACATTTTGCCGCTACGCCCCTCCCCACGGGGCAGGTGAGCCGGTTTGGGTATAAAGGTATGCTTATGTGAAGCAACCTATCTGCTCTGCGCCGGGGAGTGTGGAAGACACAGCAAAAGCGACGGAGAGAGAGAGAGAGTGTGTGAGAGCGAGAGAGAGAGAGAGAGAGAGAGAGAGTGTGAGAGAGCGAGGGAGAGGCGGAGTAGGAAAGTTTCAATTTAAAAAGACAATTGGATTGACTGTTCTCCCCAGACGTGCAGTGCAACCATGGGGCTGGGAGTAAGTAGTGAACCTTTTCCTTACGCGCTTTGGCTGGAGTCCTGCGAGCGTCTAGACGTAGTTCAACGCTGTTTAAATCAAGGTTACACCGTGCTTAGCTTTTCATGTGACACAGCTCTCAGGGTTTACGTCATAAGTTATCGGTTAAGCCTGACAGTTGGGGGATTGCCTGCAGTACTTTGTACCTTTATGTCGAAATCTGCTCCCGCAAGTAGTTTCTCTAAAAAAACAGAACAATGATTAGCTTTTGTTGTGCAGCATATTCGTAAAGCAAATACCTCGGCGGAAGGAGTTTGCTTTCAGGGTAATCTACAGTACGGTATCGCGGGTTGCCCTATCTTGATCTTCAGAGAGAAAAAATAACTTTCAATCTCTTCCGAACCCAGAAAGGAAAAGATGAGTACAAACTGGCGGCGACCTCCGACAATGCGCCGAAGAAAGCCAAGAAGGGAAAGAGGGATAAGAAGGATATGGACGACCTGAAAAAAGAGGTGGACCTGGTGAGTACAGAGTCTCTTTTACAAGTGGGATTGGGACATTTCAATTCAATGCCACAGGATGTGACTCGTTGCTTATAGTTATGACAGCGTTATTCATTTGGGTAATGTGTCACTAACAGCAGTTTGAGTGGAATGACACTCTTCAATCTGGTCTGTTGCCTCATATTTAATGACAAACTCAACACTGTAGCGGTCACAGCAATGATAGAGCTGTCTATCGCTGCAGAGCTGGACTGTCTGGCCAGCACCTCTACTCATGCATGTCCCGTCACATGTTATTAAGCAGTTATACGACACTTTACTCGCAACTCGTACTTATCTGAATCGGAGTCATTTCAGAGCCGTGAACTATCAGATGCTAGAGGGTGTTGGGACGAATAGGATTGATGCTGTGATTTCCAAACAAGCGCCTCGTCGTACTCAATGCGCGCTGAAGCCCTCAGATCACGCGTAGCCGAATAGTTTGTATTCTGGGGACTCAGAATAGAAGATTCAGAGGATAAACTCGTCGTACTTGCCGCTTCGGATGCACGGAACGTTGCAGAACGAAGGATGTGAAGTGGGATACGCGTGAAAGGCTGTAGTCGTAGATGTGCGGCGGGCCAAGGTCATTTCACAAGGTCACGAGGGACTTTTTTTAAGGCTCATTTCAAAGGTCGAGAGATAATGAAACACTCCCACACGACAAATCTGTATTCAATTGGTATTTTGACAAGTTGAGATTCTGCCACTTAAATTGTTTCACCAATGGAAAAATGTTGTTTTATCTTTGCCAAAACCTAAGTAGTTTCTACACGTGTTCACCAACTGCACTAGAAAATGGATATAGCTTTCACTTTTAACTTAATTAGTGTATGTACTGGCCGATGTCCTTCACAAGGTCACTGAGTAAGAGTCAAACCTCCTGTTCATCTCAAAGTCCAAATACAACTCTAAAGCAGCAACTCCATGATTAAATGTACAAATAAGGGTATTTTAAATGTAAAGTCTAAATTTACTTTTAGTATTATATCAAAAATCAGTTGGTTTCACAAGGTCATCGCTGTCCTGCAGGAACCCGGCCTGTTCCAAAAGGTTAATTCAGCCGAAACCGCAGCGCCGCCAGGTGCCTCTCGCATTTAAAACTCGATATGAATGTCTTTTCTTTGTAACCTTTAATTACGGTTTAATTAAAGGGAAATGTGATATTTCCCGGCCAATGTCATTGGCAAAGTCACCGAGTGCGGCTGCGGTCTCGTGTTCAGCTTGGCTCTCAGGTAATAAAGTCACATCCAGGTGACACATTAATGATTATTGCTACTTAACTAGATCTCAAAGTCCTGCCGCCGCCAAAGGACGTTGGTATATCACAGCAACCGTATCATCAGCGTGCAACAACCCTGATCCCTGATTTTCTTTTCAATGTAATTTACAGGATATCGTCTCTCATGTGGAGGAAATGGTTTCATGGATCAAACATCAAACTGTTGAAAATGCATTGCGACTCAGAAACACAAACAATTCCTAGAAACGTTTTGGAAAACACAAAACATAAAAGGAACCGATCGTTTATTGTACGTGCATTGACTGAGTTTGATAACGGCTAAAAACACAATAGCGTGTTGGTGAGTAGTGAGGCAGCAGTGAGAGTATAGACGGGTTTCTACGCAGCCCATCTAGTTGACACGTTAATGATTATTGCACCATCGCACAATTGAAAAGAGACATCAAAGTCCAGCCAAGGACAAAGGAAACTCTCCTGCCATGGCAACAACGTGCCGCCGTGGGTTCACATGTAACAAAGTCCAAAGGAAACCGCTAAATATAGAACCATATTCACTTTGATTGAATAGGGCAACAATGGGCCTGGGCATTCCCCCGCATTCTGCTTCAGGAGTGTGATTAGTGTGTTAATGAGCTGGGCCGGGGTGAGGTTTCCTCCGCACGGACCCCAGGCTGGAAATGAACCCTGGAAGAAGAAGAATACGTTTGCGTCAGCTACTGTAGGGCGAGCGGAAACCTGCAGCTCTACTCGTTTTCTCCATCAGCCTGAAGGGACTCGCTCGCCTCATCCTGTAGCGCTTCAGCTCACCTCAAAGAATTCAAATGCAATTCAAAGCGCCACGTTGGGATCATGTATGTATTATGTGTAATTCTACACTCAAAACCAATTTCACAGTAGCACAAAGGAGCGATAATCTTTAAGAGGCGTTTACGTAACGTCTGTCATCAGATGCACTTAGTTGCTGTCAAGTGGGGGGATATCAGACTGGATGCTGATCACTAGCAGGGAAAGGAAGATTTCTCTCATTCATTCATCTCTCTCCATGCAGTAGCTGAGGTGATCGTCTATACTAGAACATATAATACTTTCAGGGGTCGTTTCTAGTTGGACTAATACTGGGAAAAGCCAGATAAACACATTATTCTCCAAATAGACGAAGGCATTTGTTTCCAGTGAGTGGAATAAATAATGTAAATGCTGCATACAAGCACGGCGGCACAAAGTGACATACTGTACATGGAAACGCTATGCGGCGCGTTGCACTTTGCCTGCATGCAGAAAATCTCTGCTGAAACTTTCATATGTATCACAGACTGCAAAAGTAATTGCGTTCTGTATTAGTTCCTTTGGTGGTTTATTACATTTCAACCACAAGTGGCAGATTTGAGACGAAAACACTGATGGAGAAACTCACCCTGGAAGGTGTTTCGCCGCCTTGCGTCATGTATCACGATGGCACGTCTGACATAACGAGGTGAGAGACGGAGGATATTGAAAGGACATTACATTACGCACGGGTGTCATTTGTCTGTTTGGTCGTTCACTGCAAGAGTTCGTCACATACTACACACATCAACCTTTCCAGTGTTTGCACTTTTCTCCCTGCAGAAAAGTCTGTTTTGGCGCTGCTGACATGTTGATGGCGAGTCTGGAAGAATCAACATGCATGACATGCTCGGAAGCAAAAAAAAATCCGATTCAGGACGCTTTGTTCGCCGCAAAGAGACGTCGATAAGTAACTGAGCTCATGGCTTAGCGCTCGTGTTTGAGGGTGTTTAATCATTTGCCCAAATCTCGTATTACTCAAATGTCTGCTGTGACTAATCTCAGATCACACGTAGGGACACGCAGCCGTAATCCTCTTCAGATGGCAGATTTTGCCGTGTCACCGCCGGAGGAAATGAGCGGTCACGTTTTAATCAGCCAAAGGGGAAAAGTATCTGCAGGGGATTTGGTCTCGTTTAACGCTGCATCTTTCTGTCTCTGTAGGATGATCACAAGTTAACCCTGGATGAACTGCACAGGAAGTACGGAACCGACCTGAGCAGGGTGAGCAAGTGTGTGTGTGTGTGTGTGTGTTTGCAAATGTGGGTATATGTGCAGTGTGTATTATATCTTCGTGTTTACGTGTGTTTGGACTGTCAGTCAGTCTTTCTGTGATAGTAACTGCAACGTCGTTTCCTTTGACAATAATGATAAGCTTAGAGGCCATACACACATACACACACACACACATACACACACACACACACACACATTCTTTTCATTCATTTATTTGAATCCTTTCATAATCATTTTGCTGGCTGTAGGCTACACACACATTCTCACACTCACGTGACGAAATGGAGGCTGATGGCTTTAAAGGTCAAGGCAGGTCACACCGTACAAACAGAGGACACACACACACACACACACACAGAAATCCATTACACAACACAATACAACCACACACTGGCCAAATGCTTGACTGATGATGATTATCTGTTGAAATGGGATCTGTCTGAGTTTCCTCCAAAACAACGACTTCATTCATCGCTCTGATTCGCCGTCCACAGAGACGGTTTGGGTTTCAGCTCCATGTCCCGGTACTGCAGTCGTAGCGACACCGGAACCAAAAAAATGTCCCGTAGCACAACAAAGCCGGCTCTGTCGAAACCGACTGGCCTGACCTTGACGGAGCGCACACACCGGTCGGATAGCGGCAATCAGCCTATATAATTTAGGCCATCTTTGTCTTACTGTCTAATTACAGTGGAAATGAGGAAGTGGTAATTTAAAGATCACGGAGATATCGCCTCCTGCCGTGTTTGGTGTCTGTTGTTTTGTCTGGCGTTCAACTTTAATTCGCCAGTTCCGGAGGTAGCAGAGGTCCTCCCTGTTTACAAAATAAACTGTCTGTCTGTCTGCTTATCTGTCTATCCTCTCTCTCTTGTCTCACTCTTGATCGTCTTTCATCGGGTTTCCTTCCAGTAAACAGGGACACGTGAGACGGGGAAGTGGGTGTAGTGGGAAAACTGGACTTACAAGTTTTTCTATGTGGTCTCCCTTACTTCCTACACACACAGACCATCAGTCAATGTTTAAATCCCAGACTCCCTTCAGGGTTTTAGCTTTTATCCATCACTCAACTCTCCCCGCTTCCTTTTCTTTGACTTCTTTCTGGCTGTTGCTGTAAGGAAGAATGTGCTTTTAGTCAATCTCCTTCCTCCTTCCTTGTTCTCTTTCTCTTTTTGCAGCCGTAGACAACTTTTCGGTTCAGCTTGCATGCGGCGACAGTGACCAAAGAGCCGCCTCAGCGTTTTTGTTGAATTCCCCACAGGAAGCTCGTCTCAGGGCGACTCATTTAAACAGGTTTCTCAAGCGGTTACTGGAAACGTTCGTCTAGATTGCGTATTGTCAAATGCAACTTTCCCTCCCTTGTTTCTCGTCGTTTGTTCTCCGTTATTTCCTGTTTTGTTTTTTTCTGAGTATGGTCCTGATGTCACCCCATCTCTCTCCAGGGTCTCTCCTCTGCCAGGGCGAAGGAGATCCTGCTCCGCGACGGCCCCAACGCCCTCACCCCTCCCCCAACCACACCTGAATGGGTCAAGTTCTGCAGACAGGTAAAAGTGACTTCTCGTCTTTGGGATTTTACTGGAATTTATAATCAGGAGTGCAACATTTTGCATGCAAAACAACACACATTTTGACTGGGGGCGTAACACAAATTCACTCTACTAGTGTTGCACAATAAGATGTAGTCAACCGTTACTGTGTGTAGGAGCTACATGAGAGAAGTGTTTTCCCTTTTAACGTTGAATTTCTCGTCGACAGCTGTTTGGCGGTTTCTCCATGCTGCTGTGGATCGGCGCCCTCCTCTGCTTCCTGGCTTACGGTATCCAGGCTGCCTCAGAAGACGAGCCGGCCAATGATAACGTGAGGAGAACTTTGTTAAACAGTCATGTGATCATTTGTTGAGTAGTAGAATGATTCACCTCGGAGGACGTGTTACTTAACGAGACGAGTCCAAGAGCGGACTGAAGAACAATAAACAGCTTCCTTTACTTTACGTGTAACGACTTCCCGTCCCTCTTCCCGTAGTTGTACCTGGGTGTTGTGCTCTCAGCCGTCGTCATCATCACTGGCTGTTTCTCCTACTACCAAGAGGCTAAGAGCTCCAGGATCATGGACTCCTTCAAGAACCTGGTCCCACAGGTGAGATCTTCCAAACCTTTAGACCTTCAATCCATCAAGATTGTCTGATGAGCAACATCAGCCACAAAATGTCTTACTTTCCTGCCAAATACGCTCAGAAATCACCTTGAAATGTAATCTTTCATCTTGTGTCTGCGGCCTGGGTAGCAAGCCCTGGTCATCCGCGACGGCGAGAAGAAGAGCATCAACGCTGAGGAGGTGGTGGTTGGAGATCTGGTGGAGGTGAAAGGAGGAGACAGGATCCCCGCCGATCTGCGTGTCGTCTCTGCCCACGGCTGCAAGGTGCGTACCTCCGGGTCTTCTCCCATCGGTCCTGGCAGACGGTCGTACCGGCCAGTGATCCCTGCAGTAGTAGTAGTTCTCGGCGGAGCACGCAGTTCAGCTTTGCTTTACTTTCCCCTCTCTCAGGTGGACAACTCCTCCCTGACCGGTGAATCTGAGCCCCAGACCCGGACACCAGACTTCTCTAACGACAACCCGCTGGAGACCAGGAACATCGCCTTCTTCTCCACCAACTGTGTGGAAGGTAAAGAACGAACAGGCGGTGGAAGTTGCAGAAATGAAAAACCTCAGGGAAAGGGAAAAGATGAAGAGACATAATGGGAATGGAAGCTTGAACGGCCGTGCTGAACCCTCTGAGCTACAAAAGGGCAAGTAAACGTGCGCTTTTATTTTGTCAGGTGATTTGTAGTCTCTCTTACTGTCCAGGTACTGCAAGAGGAGTCGTCATCAACACCGGAGACCACACCGTCATGGGTCGTATCGCCACCCTGGCCTCCAGCCTGGAGGGCGGCAAGACTCCCATCGCCAAAGAGATCGAGCACTTCATCCACATCATCACCGGCGTGGCCGTCTTCCTGGGCGTGTCCTTCTTCATCCTCTCTCTCATCCTCGGGTACGGCTGGCTGGAGGCCGTCATCTTCCTCATCGGAATCATTGTCGCCAACGTGCCAGAAGGTCTCCTGGCCACTGTCACCGTGAGTTGTTGATGTTATGTTTATGTCTTTATGTCTTTGTCCTGGGTCAATGTCATCCACATCGTCTTTATCTGCTAATTGTAATGGTATGTTATGATAGTATCATCACCCCAGAAATTGTTGTGTCTTCTGATATTCCCTTTTTCCTATTAGCTAGCGTGTTCTGTTATGATATCACTGAAAACCTTGGAGTTTCTATGTCATTATAATGTACTGATATAGATATATTTCATAGTCAAAGACACAATCGTTGATAAAACATAAATAAACAGCGACAAAAAGCCAAAAGATAGTAAGAGGAGACACACTTCATTCTACAATATTTACAGAGAACTTGATAGAGACCCAGGATCTGACTAAACACTGGCCTCGCATCTCTAGGTGTGTCTGACCCTGACCGCCAAGCGTATGGCCAAGAAGAACTGCCTGGTGAAGAACCTGGAAGCCGTGGAGACCCTGGGCTCCACCTCCACCATCTGCTCCGACAAGACCGGCACCCTGACCCAGAACAGGATGACCGTGGCCCACATGTGGTTCGACAACCAGATCCACGAGGCCGACACCACCGAGAACCAGAGCGGAACCTCCTTCGACAGGAGCTCGGCCACCTGGGCCGCCTTGGCCCGAGTCGCCGGACTCTGCAACCGCGCCGTCTTCCTGGCCGAGCAGAGCAACATTCCCATCCTGAAGGTGCTCATCTGTCTTGCGCACAATACCCTCTATTAAAAGTTCTGATTACCAACTGCTTTGCTCTAGTCCACCTATTGAGAGCACAACAAAAGACTCTGAATAATGCAGCGCTGGAAGAAGATATTAATAATCTTTACCTGTATGGAAGCTCCGGCTTTTGGTGTGACACGGATCAGTTAAGCCTGGTTGTAAAGGAGCACGCTATGTGCTAGTTACTGCAATTACTATGTGGCAATTGATTGATCTTGATGTGGAACAGTTGCCAAGTTTCCCTACAGCCTTAGAAATAAAACACTACATATAATATACACACAATATACACACACGGTCCAGTGGAAATCTTTTCTCCAAAATGTCAACTCCAAAAAGATCTTCCATTTGACGTAATGAATTGTGCTTGATTCTGAATGAATGGGACATTTTACTTATGTCACTTGTCAAGAACAATACAGATACAGATGAGTGCGACAGTAGGTTTTAGCAGGACGTGAATGATGTGATGCATGTTTTTTTGTCAAACACATTGATCCAACCCTCTGTACTTTGTTTGACTAAACAGAGAGACGTGGCCGGTGACGCCTCAGAGTCGGCCCTGCTCAAGTGTATTGAATTGTGCTGCGGATCCGTCAAAGACATGAGAGAAAAATACTACAAGATCGCTGAGATTCCTTTCAACTCCACCAACAAGTACCAGGTAACAGATGAAGGTCATAATGCAGTGGGTCTCAGTCCTCAGGCTTTGGAGGGGTTCACTCCAGCATCCAACCAGGGACCAGGTGAACTAGCTGGTAGAGTAGAAAACCAGCAGGGCGGTGGGACTTGAGGACTGCAGGGTTGAGAACCACTGAGCTCATGGATTCTTCATGACTGGGGTATTGCAGATGGAGTCCAACCTTCAAAATGACCATCTGCTTTTGTTTTTCTTATTGTCGGTCTCCCAATAACGTCTTTCGTGCCTTTTTTTGTTCCGTGTCTTTAAAGCTCTCAGTCCACAAGAACACAACTCCCGGAGAGACCAAGCATCTGCTGGTGATGAAGGGCGCCCCAGAGAGGATTCTGGACCGCTGCTCCACCATCTTGATCCAGGGCAAAGAGCAGGATCTGGACGACGAGATGAAGGACGCCTTCCAGAACTCCTACGTTGAGCTGGGAGGGCTCGGAGAGAGAGTCCTGGGTAATGTCCAGCCTAATACCGCGGCTAAACCCTAATACCTGGACTTGATTGGACTAAGGAGTTGAATCAGCCAAACCCCAAAGAGCTCAGTACACACCATCCAATATTGAATGGGGTTATTCTACCATCATAACATTGTTAATGCTGAAGCTGTTCTTGTTTTAAGTGCTTTTCTTTCCAATTTTCTGTCCGCCTCTCCAGGTTTCTGCCATTATCACCTCCCTGACGACCAGTTTGCGGAGGGCTTCGCTTTCGACACAGAAGAGGTGAACTTCCCCACCGAGAAGCTGTGCTTCGTCGGCCTCATGTCCATGATCGACCCTCCCCGCGCCGCCGTGCCCGATGCTGTCGGCAAATGCAGAAGTGCCGGAATCAAGGTGTGTAGTGTTTTCAGGCTTCAGGTCCTGCAGCAGAGTTGGGGGGGGGGGGTTGATAATCCCACAGGAGATAGTGAGCACTAACTAACTAAGACGTGGTGTTGTGCTCAGAAACACAGCAGATAGTGTCGTTTGTTGAGCTTACAGTTGGAGCAGAGTTGTTGAAAAGCTATGGAAATGTCAGGCACACATAAAAAGTCACACGTTTGCTTCCCACTGGAGTGTTACAGGGTTTGAACCATTTGTATGACTGGTGGAAGCTGATGCTTTTAGTTAGCAGTATGTGTTGACGTTATATGATTTCTAACAGGTTGGAATGTTGTAGCACGCTCGCATGTTTGCTCGGACGTTGATCTGGTACGCCGGCTTTTTAGCTTGTGTTTGTACAGAAGACAGAGATATAGTAGCTGAGGTGAACGTTAGGTAACCAACCATAATAAACCATATGAAAATATAGGGGAATAATACAGTAAAAATACAGTATATTACATTTAAATTAGACATTTCTTTCTCAATTCCTGGAAAAGTTGCACAGCCTCTGCGAGAGTACAGTACTGTATGACTCATAAAACTTGACACAACCTTCAGAGCTGCAAGTTTAGAGTCTCGTCTTATCTCTCCCCCCCCCCTCAGGTGATCATGGTAACAGGCGATCATCCAATCACAGCAAAGGCCATCGCTAAGGGCGTGGGCATCATCTCCGAAGGCAACGAGACCGTTGAAGACATCGCTGCTCGTCTGAACGTGCCGGTGTCAGAGGTCAACCCCAGGTCAGTACGCCGTCTGTCTGGTAGTTACCTGTTCATCTGCACACACAAGTTCACTCGTCTGTTGAGTTTTAAATTACTGTTTTTAAGTAGAAATGTGCTAATGGGGTGAGAGGATTTTACTTATTTTCCAATGCAAATCAACCTGATTTTAATAACTTTATACTACTCTGACCTGTTCTGGGTTATCTCAACATAAACAACATTCCTCAAACACATTTAAGATGAATATGGATTTAATATAGATTAGATTAGCAGCTTTTTGCAACATGCAACAACTGCAACATATCTTTTTGACAAATACAGTATCTATACTGTAAATTAAGAAGGCACTTCCCTGTTACGCTGTGGAAACGTTGGTGACTTTGGTGGAAAGTTTCTCTCAGACTCAGTGCTGATTGGATTTGGCCCTGTCCACTCCTAGCGCCCCCTGGTGGCCGACAACACTGAGGGGTTATAGTTTTTAGCATTTATGGTGCTTCATGGTAAAGATATTCCAAGAGTTTTTAGCAGAAGAGTGCTGTGTTTAGTTTCAGTTGTCTCGAAAGAAGAGCAGCATCTGTGGCAGTGACAAAATGACCAAATTGAATGTAAATCTCCATTCTAACTTCTTTATTGGTGTCTCTGCCATTTTTTTAAATAATATTTTTCATCCAGTTTAACTTGAGTGACTAGACAACCAAAAGGGTCTATGTATGCTGGTATCTGGAAGATGGGGATGCAATTAATTAACACTGATGGAGCCGAATGACATTAGCATTGGCAATCAGGACGACGTACAATCAGCCAGAAAGGCTTTTTGTTCCCGTCACGACAGACACATAAATCTACTGTAGACAGAGCTCTGCTGTGGTGTCTCCACCGCCTTCTTCAGTCTGTTAAATATTTAGTGTCTGTCAGCAGATTAAATAATATGACATAATATGTCAGATGTTTTTGATGATCAGACTTTATGTGTTTGTGCTTCTACCGGGAGCTACAGTAGCTATGACCTTAATGTTACTGTTATTTATTTGTTCTTTTGATAGAATGGCAGTGAAATTGGTATTGAATTGCATTCAAAAAGGTCTTAAAAAGTCTTAAATTGAAGCTGCGGAAAACTCCTGTGTTATTTTACTTTTTATAATGCAATTAACAGGTGAGGTCCTGTTTGGGCGAAACCCTGTGACCAATAGCTGAACTAGTGACGCTGTTACAGTCCCTAACACCTTTTCTATATGCGAGCAGAAAGCCCTCTGGTCCTAATCTACCGTAGCTTTTTGCTGACGACTCCACCATTGGCCTCTGAGGGGTCGCCGAGGCCGCTGTCTGTTCCTCTAATGGAATTTCCTGTTTTTCCACCTTATCCTTTCATTGCTTCCCTTCTGCGCGCCCGCGTCGCCCCAGTCACATCCCCGCCACAGAAACAGACTCTCAGATTAGTGTGTTTTCCTCTCCAGGGATGCCAAGGCCTGCGTCGTCCACGGCGGCGAGCTGAAAGACATGACCGCAGAGCATCTAGACGACATCCTGCAGCACCACACCGAGATCGTCTTCGCCAGAACCTCCCCTCAGCAGAAACTCATCATCGTGGAGGGTTGCCAGAGACAGGTCAGCGTTGTTGGCAATCGGCATAGACAAGGATCCGAATTCAGGGTCCTCAACCTTTTCCACCCCTAAGACCGACACAGATTCTGTCTCACTTCCTGAGACACAGGCATACACAAACTTCTTACCACTTGGAACATTTTATACTGCGAGTGCTGTCTTTCGGATGAGACCGAGGTCCCGACTGAATTCGGCCGTTAAAGAACCCAGGGCATCTATCGTAAAGAGTAGGGGGTTCCCCGACATTCCTGGCCAAAATTTCCAATCAGGTCTCTGACATCCCGGCCACCTAATCATTCCTCCCAGTAATTGGCTGATATCAATCCTTGTCTCCCGAACTTTTCAGCTATTGTGTAGTGTGTGGTGTTGCCTGGTGCCAGTGTATGGCAGCCGTTGAGACCCAGGGTGTCCGTGGGGTCTTAAAAAGTCTTAAATTCTCAATAAAAGGCCTTAAAAAGTCTTAAATTGAATGTTCATAGATATTAAATAGCTTATTTACCTAGATATCGCTACTTGTTCTTTTGCTAGTATGGCAGTGAAATTGACATTAAATTGCATTCAATTTGGTCTTAAAAAGGTCTTAAAAAGTCTTAAATATAACTTGTTGAAACCTGCAGATACCCTGAGACCACGTAGCCCAAGGGTGGGTGCTTCACAGTGGTGGTGAAGGAGGCAATTCCCACTCTATAAGCACTTTGAGTATCTAGAAAAGCGCTATATAAATACAATGATCATTCATTCATTCATTCATAAACCCTCTCTCTCTCTCTCTCTCTCCAGGGCGCCATTGTGGCTGTGACAGGTGACGGTGTGAACGACTCCCCAGCTCTGAAGAAGGCTGACATCGGCGTTGCCATGGGAATCGCCGGATCCGACGTCTCCAAGCAGGCCGCCGACATGATCCTGCTGGACGACAACTTCGCCTCCATCGTCACCGGGGTGGAAGAGGGTGAGTCTTAACCTCCCGTGATGTTCCTTAAAGGTGTTTGGTTGTAACTGCCAGACTGTCTCATCCCAGCACTCCCTTTGCCACACTGATTTCTCCCGCTTGTCTTGAATCACCTCGTCAGGCCGTCTGATCTTCGATAACTTGAAGAAGTCCATCGCCTACACGCTGACCAGTAACATCCCTGAGATCTCACCCTTCCTCCTCTTCATCATCGCCAACATTCCTCTGCCCCTGGGAACCGTCACCATCCTCTGTATCGACCTGGGAACTGACATGGTGAGTTTTCTGATTGTTTGATTGTTGGCTGCTCGTCATGTGATGCAACCAACAACGGTATAGAAACATGGGTATAAGATTTGATAAAACGGCCATCAAATATTGGATTTACTTGGGAACAGGGGATCGATTTCATCCTGTGGCACGGAGCTTTTCATCTTTTCATGATTCAGATTTCCCATATTCAAGACAGCCACGATCAGATCCTACACACTGGATGTATAAATCCACCCCAAATCCTCCAAATCATTTGATCTAATTCTCTGCATTCGCTTCCTTCACTTCACTTCAGCTTCCCGCCATCTCCCTGGCCTACGAAGCCGCTGAGAGCGACATCATGAAGAGACAGCCCAGAAACCCCAAGACAGACAAGCTGGTCAACGAGAGGCTCATCAGTATCGCCTACGGACAGATCGGTAAGACGGGATGAACGATCTTATATTATCCCTTCATTTACATTAAAAACGTGTATGTGTTTGAGGTGAGACTGAACTAAATGTCATATCTATTCATGATTTCAACGTGTGATGTCAGAAGAGGGATTCGCCCGGGTTTTGCTGCCTCCAAAGAGATAGGAATGATTCTTGGCGCTTCTTTCATCCTGGTCCCCTTTGCACAACCAAAAACCGATGCCATCTCTGTGAGCGTGCGATTGAAGCGGCTCGTGAAAATGTCATTTGTCTGTCAAAAAGTAGCTGCAAGTAATCCCCAGCCTCCCCTCCAAGCTGCTCGGAGAACCAGATAGGTCGGGTTTATCGCAAGACATCGAACTTTCTGGCGCAAATCTGACCCATATGGCCCTGAAGTTGGATGGAGCAAACCACGGAGGCTGTTTGGAGAGATGTTGTGGTCACGTTGTGCTATGGACCAGTAGAAATCTTGACTTGACGCTGTCCTCCTCTCCAGGTATGATCCAGGCCACAGCAGGATTCTTCACCTACTTTGTGATCCTGGCTGAAAATGGTTTCCTACCCATGGACCTGCTGGGTATCAGAGTCTACTGGGACGACAAATATATAAACGACCTGGAAGACAGCTACGGACAGCAGTGGGTGAGTTCCGTTTCCGTCGCATACTAGCGCTGATAATGAACATAACATCTCGGCCCATACGATGGAGTGGATGACATCTTATTTAAGTAACAGAAAACACTGCACAAGAATCAATGGACATACTTCCTCACTTGCAGAGTGTAACACGGGGGTCCCTCAGGGCTCG
>CABFOS010022814.1:0-17253 GCA_900660315.1 Diretmoides pauciradiatus | reverse complement strand
TGCGTGTTGTCTCACTTGCTTTGGATGTCAGTTGCTTGAGGACTTTGCTTTTTTAGCTTTGTAGTCAGATTCTACAAGAAACCAGGAAGGCACATGTGTGTGCAGGTTGCTCCCCCAGTGCCCACTCTTGACAGCTGTGTGTTTGTGTGTGAAAGAGAGGAGGAAAGATTAGAGTGGGTGGGGCCACAGGTCAACCTCTGCCCCCACACCACACACACACACTTATAAGCAGAGGGGCACCCATCACTCTGAGGACGAGAAGTGGAGACTTAATTGACACCTTGACTGTTTTTCCATCTTTAGCGCAGAGTGAAAATAAACAGTCACTCTTGACATTGCTTGAGAACCTGAAAAGGGGCTTTGGCAAAGTACATCTGTAAGCACTTACAAAATAAAAGACACCTATAATACTTTAATAGAGCCGTGTTGGAGAAGCTTTCAGGCATAAGGTGTTAAAGTGTGGGTAGCCCTGTCTTGGTTGGTCTCAACATGGGGGCAAAGGGTCCTGGAGAGCCAGAAAAATAACTTGGGTGTGGATTCAATGAAGAATAAACATATACTCAAGTTACAATTACAGGGACTTTTGAGCCTCGGTTGCTATAGATATCCTGAACTGTTGGTAAGAGGACTTACGGCACTGATGACTAGAGCTGCCGATACACAGCCAGTGAGTCAAGTTATTTACAAAATGTATCACTGCTGTAACTGAGTCATGACATGGCCTTTCTCTCTGTTGCCAGGTATCTCAACCATGTGCGGGCCGCCATGCCCCAGGACACAGCTGGAGGATACACTTCAGGTTTGGCGTGTCATCGAGCCATCCAGGATGCCTTCAGTGGACTGTTTCCTTCCTAACTGAACCCATCTGGGGCTTGGTTAGAAACATGGCCCAACTGGAATACCATACTGCTCTACAGTGTAGAGAGGGCCAGAAGCTATGGTGGGCACATGGGTCTGACTCATATCAGCCCAAGTTGTATATTCTTATATTTTACGTTAATTTTATATATAAATAAATCACAATGAACACAAGTCTCTTTGTCTATTTTATTTTACAGCTTGAGTGAACAGTGTAGTAACTTGTCTTATGGCCCCTGGATAATAACAGAGCTTTAATACATGCTGGTGTCAACAAAGAGATATCATTTCTTGAACTAAAGCTGTGTCATGACTTATTATGACAAGATGCAATAACATCTAAATTAAAATAAAAAGTAGAACTGCGGAGCAGAAAGCTCTTCGGAGCTGGCCGGGTGTATGGAGAACCGGATGGATTGGAGACTACGATGGAAGCTCGTCTGAGGACGACCGCGAGAGAGAACTCAGTTTGTAAAAAGAAATGTCAAACAAAAGTGTTCTTCATGGTGCCAGGTTGATATGAGAACATCTAATCTGTAGTTGCTTCACACTTCTGTCTTTTTGGAGTTGGCTCTTCTGTCGGCTCTGCAGAGAAACAACAAACTGGTTGAGTATTTGATATGGTCGCCTTCACTGAAGTCATCCTGATTGTTTTGTAAATGAATGCTCACCTGTCTGTTCATGGTCACTGCTGAAGAGAACTTCTTTGGGGACTGTGAATGTCACACACATCATCTCCTTGTGTGGTGCTACATTACGTACAAAATGCACAGAGCATCGTCCCTCCAGGGAGAAGCCGAGGATGCTGGAAGCCCTTTCCACCATGTCCTTCTCTGGGTCCTCGGCTTTAGAGAAACCATAGCAGTGCACTACGGGCAGGTTCTCGTCACAGGAAAGCTCCTGGTCCAGGAGACCCTTGAATGCATCCAGGAACTCCAGAGCCAAGGCAGGCAGGTTCATAACCACATGAACACTGGCTTTTCCCTTCAGCAGGGCGGGCAGTTCCTGCTTCATGGGCCCCCGGATGAAGGCTCTGCCATCCAGGCTAAAGGTTCTGACCGCGCTCGCCACCTTGTTGAGTTTGCAGTTGTGCTGTAGCCAGCGGTGGGACTCCGGGTTGAGATCATTGGCTATTACGTTTGCACCCCAGCGGGCAGCTGGGATGGCAAAGGGTCCCACACCAGCAAACACATCCCATACAGTGTCACCACGTTTGAAAAGCTGCACCACACGCATGTGCTCTGTGCTCAGCCTCGGGTTCCAATATACACAAGAAAAATCAAACTCATATGTTGATCCATTTTCTTTCACCTGCAATAGGGATTGATGAAGATGAGCATTAGCTACGTATAACTGGACAGTCAAGATGCACAACACATTTGAAAGTGACCAGAAAAATGTGTGTGCCGCTATGCATGTGAATACCAGTTATTAAATCAATGCTCATTTGTGATTTAACCTACTTTGGCAAGCATATTCTCCTCTCCAGCTACCACCTCCATCTTGAAGTTGCGGTAAGTGGACTCAATGATGTTTGTCTTATTGACCACACAGGTCACCCCAGGGTTTTTGTCCATTATGACTTGGCCTACAATGGGAGAAGTAGTGGCAATGAGTAGAGAAAAATTGAATTAGCTGTCTATCCACTTACACATTATGTAATTTATCTGTGATTGAACATCCAGAAAATACATTCTTGTGAGTGCTGTTGCATTAAAAAAAAAAAAAAACACTGCCTCTTTCAAATTGGTGTCTGGCATTAAATTATAAGTCAGTTATCTATTATAATCATTTGTTATTGTTATATAATTATTATGAAAAACAAAGGGTTTATGCTTCTATGCTCTGACACTGGACAGTGTTTTGAGCACATAGGCCATATGGTCAAAGTTTTAGGCTGTGCTAGAGCATAGAAGTGTGCAGGCTCTCTCCTTTATGTGATTTTCTTAGCTCCACACCTACAAAGTGATGTGCATATTTGGTTATATATGATTGCATGTATTCTGCTGGGCGGGCGGTGTAGGTAGGATGGGGTTAAGGGGAAGTGGGTAGTTGCGTAATTTGGGTCATAATGTACAACCTATCTATGTTTGAAGAGATTTAAAAAAAAAATAGTCACTCACCTATAAGGTTTCTGTAGGGGAGCTGGTGGTCCCTCAGGTTCATGTGTGCAATGTGACCCACCCGACTGAACCCTGAGGTGACATCTTGGCCCTCAGGGAGCACGGCTTCTAGCACCTCCTCACTCTTCAGGTTGTCATAGGTCAGTTTCAGCTCATAGTAATGGAGTTCCTGATTAATCCCAAATGACTTCAAGGCCTCGGCCTCAGCCTCACTGAAGCAACTCGGTGAAGATATCCTGCGGGGATCCAACAGTACCAAACGAAAGTCATCTGTCTCACTAGTGTTCTCTTTATCTTGTGCCACTCTCGGCATACCTGGACATTGAATGGTTGACTTTTTCAGGCTTTTGACTGCATTGTTTAAGACTCCTTTGGGAACACGCAGTGCTGGGACAGTAACCGTCTGGGTGAAGGCGTCCCGGTCCAGAGAGACCATCCCACGGACCTCTGGAGGGGCTTTGTAGAGCCCAGCCTCCATCTGGAGCTTCGGGGAAACAGACATGGGCTTCAACACCAACACGGGGTGGGCTGAGGCAGATCGCAAGCTCCGGTGCAGAACAGCTTTCACGTTGTTTTGAGTTTGCACAGATGTGAAGACTCTCTGGAGACTCCTGCAATGACAAAACGCGGTGATTATCTAGCAGAAGTAACGTAACGGTTTACCAAGTTTACGTTTAAAGTAAGCGGAGCAATGCATTACTGGATTCGAATGGATCTATACTGTTATTTTTCAAGATTAGTGAAAGTCACCGTTCACCTCAACATCCTCCCCGTGCAGACGTGCGTTAACTACGTCATCAGTGGTGGACTAGAGGTGATTGGTTGAATCGAGCGAGAGCCGATTTCTGATTGGATAATATAATGTATTACGTCAGAAACGCGACGGAAAAGGTCGTCACGTGATATGATAAACAACAACAGTCGGCAAATTACAAAAAAAGTTGATAAGAGGGGTGTAGATAAGTAGGTTTGGAGAGTAGGTTGTTTTAAAACGCCAACATTGATGTAGTCGGACATATAGCGGCAACACGTCGTTTCTTTTACTGTGTGTGCTGACTCTGGAGAGCGAAGAGTTCTGGGGAAAATGAGCGTCAGTGGAAACGCAAATTCCCACTGTGAAGTCGCAACCGGGGATGGTGACGAAACTACGCCTTTATTAAGAAATGTAAGTGACGTTACGCTGCTATAGTATTTTACAGCACAGTACGGTCGAGCAGCAGTGGTTTTCAAGCACTATACGCTGACAAATCAAGTTGATCGACCAAGTTTTATGAGAGTGGTGGTAATGGCACTGCTCTCTAAAACATCACGTGCTTTTCCTGCACTCTCATATAATATTTCCAGGTTCAGTCCTGTATTCAGTATTCTGCCGCAGTATTCAGTGCAAGAGCAGTAACGAGGATTAGCCCTTTGCTCACCAGTTTATTAGTAAGTAAAGTCCAGTAAAGAGGCTTGGACTCAAGGACTATGAAGTATTTTGTGTATTGCTGACAGACAGTCATTATTATAGTTATATAGTGGAAGTGGAAGTGGTTTCCTCGCTGTTGTCAGGTGATGTCCATAACCCAATTCTCCATTCAATTCACGCATGTGTCATTTGTTTACTGCTTTCCAAAACAGACAGACATATAGACAGAGTTCATAACAATAAAAATGGCCATGCACTTAATTGAACTGTTCATTGTCAAGCCAGAAACTGGGCAATATGGTGGGTGATTTATCTGTATTAGTTGTTTCATCTGTCTGAGGTGTCTGCCTATCTTCTGCCCACTGCATGCTGGGATAGGCTCCAGACCCCGTGACCCTGAACAGTGAATGAATGAATGAATGAATGAATGAGTTGTTTCTCTCTGTCATCATATTATACTTAGTTGAATATCTGTTTTTAAATCCTAATTTTTAATACTTGCATATCAGCATAAGTTATTTTGTTGCTTTTTTATCCTCTTGCAGCCAGTCTATATTTTTAGCCAGCTAGTGTCATAGTTTACTTCCTGTCTTTCAGTACTGTAACCCTGGGTGAATCAGATTCAGTGGCCCACAGGTCAATCCAGGCTTGTTGTGACACTGACACCAGAGTTGCAACTCGTTCTCTGCAGGATATCCCCTATTAGGGAGGTCAAGCAGTTCTGGGTAGCTCCCCTTATCCCGAGCTCAGGCAGCTGTCCAGCAGCCAGGGGCTCAAGTCCCACCACACCCCATCAATTTCCATTCCTAGATCCTACATTCCACTGCAGCGTTGTTTTGTAACATACATCATCACAGTTGACCAGTTGTTCTGTTGTGAACAATTCACTCCTACAAAAAGAATCAGATTTATGGTTCCCTTCACACCCTTCATTGTTTCACCTCTTCACCCTCCATCTGCATTATTTCTGCTATCTGTACAGGCAGCGGTGGAAAACCAGACCAAAGGAGTCTCCTTTACCTCCTCTGTTTTTAACCTGATGAATGCCATCATGGGCAGCGGCATACTGGGCCTAGCTTATGCTATGGCTAATACTGGCATAGTTGGTTTCTGGTAAGTATGCTGTACACATTACTCTTTCAACCACAATGCTATTTGAATGTCTCACAGGTTTTTTATATTATATATAGACAGGATATAAATTGGACCACACGTTGTACATTCATGTAACAGGGCTGCAGTACCTAACACATTGATTTCTGTTGTCTGCCTTTCCTCTTTAGTATCCTCTTGGCATTAGTGTCTAGCCTGGCAGCGTATTCTATACATCTCCTTCTGAAACTATGTGACCAAACAGGTGAGAGACGAGCCATGGATCACAATCTCACTTCCTCATTTATAATCCTATCACTGTGGGTTTATCAAGTGGGTTCATGATTAGATCAGTATAGCTGTTTTAAGACAGTGATGGCTGTCTCCAATCGTTACCTCTTAATTAACATTTAATCAGCTTATAATCAGTCAAGAGAGTCAAGCCTGTCAACAGAGGAAGTAACTGAGGACGACAGATGGGATGTAATCAATAACATATTACATTTTTTTATCTTAAGCTACCACCCCATTCTTATGGAGAGCCCTCTAAGAATAGTGCCAGCATATCTTGATGTTTAATCATCTTTGAGTAGTGGAGAATGTCTGATTGTCCTTGGTCTCTCACAGGTATCACTTCATATGAAGAGCTTGGAGGTCGTGCCTTACATAAACCAGGGAAAGTGAGTATCCTTTTTTGGATCAATGCCGTGTCAAAGCAGGAAATCAGACTCAATGCACAACATATTTTCAACTCTATCATGAAAACACATTCATACTAATAGACATTTTAAAATTCTGTTTAGGTTCTGGTTGGCGTGACTATTCTCATCCAAAATATTGGAGGTAAGCTGGTTCCCATTTCACTGTCAAATTAACATATATTATGTTTACAATATGCTGAACATAAATTCCCTTTGGTAGTTAATGAGAAAGTGATGATGGGGGTGTGGACGGCTACAGGGTCAGTCTATGGCTAGTTTGTTTCAGAGTCAGATAGTGCCTCCTACTGGAGATCAGAGAGCTCTGTGCTGAGGTCCTGCCTCTGATAACCTTTGACCCCTAGTCGCTGTCCTCTTGGTCCCCTCCCATGGGCCTGAAACCTGACTTCTCCTCTAATTGATCACTGATGGTAACCCACTCCCACCCTCTGAGTGTTGAGTAACCTAATGGGACCCTTACATTATTTCCCCTCCCCCCTTCTCTCTGTCTGCCTCCTCCATCCGTCCCTCAGCCACAGCCTTCTCAAACAGTGGAGAGCTGAGGTGATAGCTCCTCTGCAGTCATTAGTGGCAGGGCTGAGTGGATTATTGCAGTGCCCTCTGGTATGTTTGTGGCTTTCCCAGCATGGGGCAGTATGTGTGAGAGTGTGAGAGCCAGCACTCCAGCATGCATCTGTCCACACCCGGGCCCCTTTTATAAGAGTGCAATTAGCCTCGCTCTGAGTAAACATTCATCGACACTGCCAAAGGCTGATGGGCCAATTGACCTTAATTATTGGCCAGCCCAGGGCTGTCGCAGCCTGCCGCTCCCCTTGCTCTTAATGAAATGAAAGCTGCTCTGTCTTATGTTGAATACACTCTCCCACTGTGCTTACATTGCTGACCACACACACACACACACACACACACACACACACAATGTTCTTGCATCTTTATATCCATGTTTATTATTAGAATATGCTTTGATACCAATATTGATCATAACAATCCTCTTTGTTTACTCAAGGGCCTTTTGTTTAGAAATGTAAGTATTATCCCACCAGGAATTTCCATCTCGTTTGAATGCTTATAAACATCTTATTGTACTTACAGTAACCGACTGCATGAAACTGAGCCATTGCATCATGCTTGTTGTGTGATCCCTGTCAGTGTGTCCATATTAATTTGCGTGATCAAAGACAAAGTCATGAGTTTTGTGGTTCATTGACATTGATATATGAAGCTTCACAGGTCAGCCTGGCTCATAGTGGAGGAGTACTGGAAACCCCATAGCAGCTATTCCAGCAGATATTCTCTTATTGGCAGATGTTAGTACTTAATTATGGTGTTTGGCTAGTGACAGAGAGAGTGTCCATGTGTCTGTGTGGGCAGGCGGGTTGTTGGAGGAATTTTCTAATAAAAACAATTACAGGATCTGAGGGATTAAGGTCTAGGCTGATTTGATAGAGCAAGACCTGGCCCAGTGCAGTAGGGACTCAGCTAAACCTGGCTTCACAATTTAAAATCCCTTAACATTATCTCCCGTTATTACTGACTGCACACTACCCCCGAGTCTCTGTTTCACTCACGGTCCCAACACTTTCCCCCTCTCCTGGTGTATCCTCCATCCTCCCCTTCTCACTTTTCCTTCTGGTGTTTTTGGGGCCAGTATGACCCGAAGGAAGTGACCCAAAGCCCCTCTCTGATTGGCTGTCTGAGAAGCTGGGGAAGGATGGAGCCCATTGGAGACGTACAATATCCTGTTTCCTCGGAAGGTGGAGGGGGAGAAATACCTGGATTAGTGTCAGGGATCATTATTGTTAGCATTCCACCCCCTTCCACTTCTTTATTCTGGCTGCTGCCACTGGGCTCCAGCAGTCGGAAGATCTGCATAATGTCTGCTCCTCTGCACTGAGGGCTTTGCTAGTGATCCCTTGAGCTGCCTGCCCCACCCATCTGCATTAACTTAGAGCCACGATACCCACCACCACACCTTCCACTTCCTAATCTCGGAAAACACATCACCTTCACCACACGGCGGTGTAGGTTTGGTTGTGACAGCATACGGTGTTTACGTTTGGTAGTTGGGTGTGATTGTGTGCTTGTCGGAGCTCCTTGTCTGCATTTATTTGATTTACAGAACACATATTTTCTGAATCTTTTGTTGCCGTCTTTCCCCCCCGCAGCCATGTCGTCCTATTTGTTCATCTTGAAATCAGAGCTTCCTGCAACCATCAGCAGCCTCCTCAGCCCAGATGACCCCGGGTAGGTATACTTTAGGCTCCTTCACAAAAAGGGAACTTTTGTTTAAAAAAAAAAAATCAAAGCCATGGTTCGAAGTAGGGCATTATTTTTAGATTAGCAGGATAGATTTCCAAGCCTGCACTATGATAGAGAATGAGTCATTCCTGTCCCCATTGTGTTGTAGATTATACCTTTGGCCTTCAAATAACTCAAATCTGACACTTCTGCACCACAAGGCTACACAAACTGGAATTAGCCAGGCACGGAGAACCGTATGAATAATGTGGTGGAAGAAGATATCTCACCAAACCACAGTACACTAATACTTTGTCTGCAAGCGATTGGAGGGAAACTTATGCTCGGTGTTGTATAACATGGAGCAAACCCAGAGTAAATGCATTTATGATAGAGAGCCATTCATCACCCATCATCAGAAGCCTGTGTCCTTCGCGGTGCCTGCGTGGATGAGCCTGCCACTCCTGGGCCTGAAAACGGCGCACAGAGAAGTCCAAGGCCAAGAATGTAACTTCTCCAAAAAAATCACTTTATTATCATCCGCAGTGATTTAAGCAAGAGTTGTAGCCGCTCTCAACCCAATCCGTCAACATCTGAATCTTCCCCACACAGCTGCTTTGTATTAGTGCTCTCCTTTCACCCCCCAAATCTCTCGCACATGTTCCCCGGAATCAGACTGATACAAGGGGATATCAGTTTTGCCATTCTAATTACAGCTCACTGCTGAAGGAAACAAAACATTTTGTTAATGAGTGGCTTTGAGATGTTAACAGACACACGCTCGATTCCATCAAAGCCTAAATAAGTTATTTTATATTTAAAAAAGCCTTTCCTTTTTTTCTGGCTCATTTATGATAATGTGGCAGAGAGAAAACACAGTTGCGCTTGATCATTCAGTGTTTGTCCTGTTTAGGTTTCTCTCGTGTTTAGGTTGAGTAACAGGGCCAGGGTCACGGACAGCTGTGGATTTGGTTTTTTGCTGCATTGGCCAGATTTATGCTAATCTTCAACACTTGGTAGAGATTGACTCATTGGCAGCGGTCCTCCAACCTTGACTGGGACCTATCCCGCAGCTTGTTATAGCGTGAAATGCACCATATTTCATGGGTCTTCTAGGTATCCCCCCTTTACAATAAGCTCCGAGGCTCCCAAGAATGGATCTAATGGCGTTGGAGATTGTTTTTACATCCTTGTGTCAGCATAACAGTGTGTAGCAGCAGAGTAGAGGTTAGCAAAGCTTTGATGGAGTGCTCCAGCTAAACTTAGGCCGGAGTAGAAGCAATAGGACAAGTGTTAGAGGGAGAGTTGAGGTCAGAGTGCTAGTCTCTGCGACATCCAGTTACAGAGCAGAACTGTAGACAGAGAGACGAATCCATCAGCGCCTATGGTAACCCTGCAGCTGTGAAACTGCCAAACGGGGGGTCAATGGGTGTTGATGTGGTCAGAGCAGGTGCTGCTGACTGTGGGAGCCCCATAAAGGGTTTTGGAGCCAGTCCCTCCTGACCCCATGCTGCAGTCCGACACACAGCAGCGCCAGGCAGCACCCCTCCCGCCCGACCCCGACCCCAGCGGAGCCAGCATGCCTTCCACATGTGTCACCATGAACGCTTCCCCTCCTCCTTTAGCTTCCCTACGCCGAATAAACCGCCAAGGCTATCCCTCAGCAAAGGAAAATATTATTCCCCCACTCGAAAAATCCAGCAAGTGAAATGTGGCCTCATCTGATGGAGCGACACAACGTTTGCATGTGAATTACATAATTGTTATGGTTTGCGAGAGCTAAAGCCTTTAATTCATACCACATGATGACTCTGTCTCTATGTATTTGAGCACGAAATGGAGACAAATTTCCAGGGCCAGTCTATTTATTTCAAGGCACTGGAGATTCATCTCTACTGTCCTCATGTCAGGACCAGGGGTATGGGTGGTGGGAAATATGGCTTGATTCAATATCAACATTTGCTGTTATTATTTCATGACCTTTCTCTATCCCTCTGGGGCGTTTCTACAGAGATGCCTGGTATTCAGATGGCCGGACGCTACTGGTCCTAGTGACGCTGTGTGTGGTTCTACCTCTGGCTATATTGCCCAAGATCGGTAAGAGTAGATTACTTTGCTCGTAGTGTGGCAAGAGTGCGTCTTCATCTGTTTCCCTGACTGGGTCGTATTGCTGTATTTACCAGAACTGTCTCCCCTCCCCTCTAGGTTTCCTGGGCTATACCAGCAGCATCGCCTTCTTCTTCATGCTCTACTTCACAGTCGTGGTGAGTTCTGGAACAACTGCAAGCATTGTTGTTGTCATCTCCTCTGCTGTCTTCAACCTGTTGTGTTGCCTCCCATCCAGATTGTGGTGAAGAAATGGTCCATCCCCTGCCCTCTCCCGCACAATTTGACCATGCCACAAGGTTCTTACCAGGTAATAACCACCCCCCCATCTCCTTTTGAATCTTATAAAAACCACACACATGGGTCACCTCGACCTGAGGGAGGTTTGCTGGACCAGTCGCAGCCAAAGGATTACGAAAAAATCCAGGAGATTGGGTTTACTGATTAAGTCAACTCTGGCTGATGAGGACCAGAAAAGGCTGGACTCATTCTGAATTGTGAATGGTGCCAGTCCTGAGGGGAAGGAAGTTCAGGTGACCCTGCCTGAGCCTGGAAGTGAACTCTGACCTTTTTGATATACAGACCGTACTATTACTTCCCCGCATGCAGACCTGGCATGGGTTAACTTAGATGGTTGTTTTCCTTTCCGACCCATAGCCAGGCAGTGGAATTCAGTTTTACCCCATTCCCATTTGTAGCAACACTGCAGAAGTCATCTCCTCTCTGAAATAATACGCTCTCTCCTCTCACTTTGTTTTTCCAGATATCGAATTCCTCTGACTCAGAATGTACGCCCAAACTCTTTGTCATCTCCAGTAAGGTATGTATATGAAACTACCCTTTTTCTCTATGCTACACATGCAGAACCTATGAGGTGGCAGCACGATGTTGTTGGAAATAAGAACGCTGCAGTTGTTTGACACTGTGTATTAAGGGTAATACCATATACTTGAGTGCAACATGCAGCTGCCACTCACATGTACTTAAGAGTCAGCGCATATGTACATGTGTAGCATGCAGAAAAGCACATGTTGGTTTCATTCAAAAACCACGTGACACTGTTTTCACATAGGTCATACGAGTTGTAGAGCATTTGCACAGAATTTATTTATCCATCTGAATATATTTAACCAGAGAAGGTCACACCTGAATTTTGCCTTGTCACGCTCTACAGCTCAGTTGGTAATTACTACCACACAAACACTACCCTGAACGCACCGGCTCCCCAGCCCTGTGCAGCCCTGTGCAGCACTGTAAGCTGATAAGTTGCTAATGACTGCGGTGTTCTGATTGATGTGTGTTGCAGAGTGCCTACGCCATCCCCACCATGGCTTTCTCCTTTCTGTGCCACACGACTGTCTTGCCCATCTACTGTGAACTGGACCGGTCAGCTTTACTCACAGTTTCATTTAAGTTCTTGCATATATTGTTCACAAGGCATGTAAACATTACGCTACGTGCGCGTCTCATTGTGTGTCTTCCAGACCTACTAAGACGAGGATGCAGAACGTTACAAATGTCGGTATCTCTCTCAGCGTCCTGGTCTACCTGCTCTCTGCCCTGTTTGGTTACCTCACCTTCTATGGTAAGACACGAGGGACAAACCTCACTGGGGAACAGGGATGACTTAAACTCCATTATGTCTTTACCAAGCCTTGCCGTGCCGGTTTTCATGCCAACTACACACCACTCTCTGTTTCTGTGTTTGCCTGTCGCTTGATAGCTCATGTGGATTCTGAGCTGTTGCTAAGCTACGACGCCTTCATGCCGCGTGACGTCTTGGTGATGACGGTTCGGCTGGCTATCCTGCTGGCTGTGTTGCTGACTGTCCCCCTCATCCACTTCCCTGTGAGTTGACTGACCGCTTCACTACCACCCAGTAGTTCTTGCACCCTTCCTCCACCAACCAGTACCATCGAATGTCTCTCCAGCTACTGTATCCTCTGGGGGGTTTCCTCTGGGGGTTTTCTCCTGTGTAGACAGCAGGCATAGTTGTCACCCACTATTGTTTGTAGATCTACTGTAAGTGTGTTTGGTCTGACCCAGCTCTGTGTGTTCCAGGCCCGTAAGGCTGTGATCATGCTGCTGTGTGGAGGACAACCCTTCTCCTGGCTTATCCACATCATATCAACTCTAATCATCCTGGGCGCGGTGCTGCTGCTGGCTATCTTCGTCCCAGACATCAAAAATGTGTTTGGAGTAGTGGGTACGTGTCCAGCTGGTTGTTTACTAATCTTGGTTATTTTTGCTAGAATATTGGGGATCATGATTATTAATTATGATCTTGAGTCTTTATGATTTGAGGAATAGTTGTTTTACTTCACTTTTGGCATCTTATATCGGTGTCTTAATTCTTTTCAGCTGCAGCAGATGTTAAAAGGAAGTGGCTCAGAATTGCCGACATGGCAAAAATTGAGGAAATGAGGAAACTAAAATCACAATATACAATTATGCACAGTTAATTGTGTGTAGCCCGATTCAAACGGTTACTACGGTTGTCATCGTCCGACATACAATATGCTCCGAGTACATTTCAACCACTCTGTTCTATTGGTTCCCCAGGTTCCACCACATCAAGCTGCCTCTTGTTTGTTTACCCTGCGATCTTCTACCTCAGGCTCAGCAATCAGCCTCTCAGGTCCCTTGAGTCCATCGGTGTAAGTACACACTCATTTCACTCATTGACTATGTTGCTTATCGTTCTGTTTAGTGGATCTATGATATGTGACCGTTTCCTCCCAGGTGTTATTACTAACTATGGTGTCTGTGCTCTTTCAGGCTGTGGCTCTGCTGGTCTTCGGTTTGTTTGTGGGTGTGTTCAGCCTCTCTATCATCATTGTCACCTGGGTACAGAATCCATGAAAAGACACCCAAATCAAGCAAAGCCACAAGCAAAGAAAGGGAAACGTGTGCCAAACATCACTGGATAAAGGAAGGGAACAGAAAAATAATCATCACCTCTGTCAAATGATTCATTGAGTCATATTGTAAATTATTGTCACGATAAAGATTTCCTCAACAGTATAATACTAGACTATGTAGTTTTTCAGTTATACGATTTCAGAGGATTATAGTTTTATACGCCTTTGCCTTTTTGTGCCTTTTCTGACTCACAGTCATGGACCAAACTCAGATGTTATTCACTGCTTTGAAACCAAAACCAGAACCAGTTTTTATGTTCTACTTTGTCATATAAACATTTACAGATTCCAGACTCTATTTTGCAAGTATATTTGCAAATAATTATTGGAGTTTGTTTTAACCTGCACTGAGCACCAGATGGATCAAGACAATTCAATCCAATTCAATTCAATAGTCATGCTAGTGTAAATTAGAAAAGTACACTAAATTGACTTCAAAGTTTATTTCCTGTGATTGCTTAAACTTTCTGACATTTCTTAAATTGGATTGTCCAATGTGGGGAATCTGGCACCAAAGTACACTAAAACAATCTATGAAAAGTATTTACAAATACTATTAGACACCAGTTTTAACTGTACTGTAGCAGTTCTAACATTGTAAAGGGAGATGTGGCAGGTTTTAATTTTGTTAATCACCCAATGCATGCTGGGAAAGGCTCCAACATTCTTTGATCATGAACGGGAATAAGCAGGCAAAGAAAATGACTGAATATTGTTTGTCTTAATGTTTTTGATGTATTTTTTCAGCTCTTGTTTGTGTCCTTAAGAGAAATTGAATGATTGCTGCTTGCACAGTCACTCACAGACCAATGAGTTAATAGAGGTATTAACATTTCTGCTGCTACTTGTGTGACTTATGAACGCTCAACTTTTACTGGATCAATTACTTTCCATGTAACAGCTATATTATCATGTTGAGATTATTCTTACAATTGCTGTTTAATAAAAGGGAAATAGTTTGATACGTATTAATATGTATTTTTGCTCAATTGACCCACCAACATGTCGTCCCCAGTGTTGCGGAAGATTAATCAGTCTAACATGTCATATTCATGGCCATGTGTTTGATTGGCAGGCGTAGTATTGACGTTGGGACAAGCTCCTCAGTGTAGGGCTATGGGTTCAGTCTGTAGCTAATGAAAGCCAAATGCTCGGTACGTTTCTAATCATGATGCTGTTTAGATTGTCTTCATGCTGCCTCTGGAACCTATGGCCACCCCACTGCTGCTTTTAATCTAAGGAATTAGGCAGAGCAGCCCCACCATCCCTCCATAAAGCAGCGGCAGCCCACTCTTCACGCCCCCTTAAAGGAGGTTCCCCAGTCCAGGAAATATCCCTGGCCTCCATCTGCCACTCTGAAATACAGCCCCTTGTGACTGAGTATACCATTGCTACTATGAACACTGTATGTGTATCTTGGCTGCTTTAGTTTAAACTCATCCGTGTTTGATAATGTAGGAGTGTGAGGGGGGGCTGTAGATAGTTAAACACTTACAGAAACCATCAGTTTGGATGCCAGCCTTCTGTCATCATCGTTATCTCTGCTCAGAACACAAGCTCTTCTGAAGTGGTGATAATCAGGAATAAAACGCCTTGCATGGATCCTATGGGACTCACCCTGCTAAACCCGTACACTACACATGATTACCACCTAGTGTCAAACTGTGTTCATAGCAGGTCCATAACTCAGCTCCTCACTTTGTTGACATTGCTTTCTTGGTTTATGCAAACCTAACCAGAGAGATAAAAACCAGCAATTTTCTCCCAGCTTTATCATGTGTTGGAAATGTGCATGTTAACGCAGACCAGAGTTGTTTTAATGGAGGCCTGGCCGGGGCATGTGTCCTCAGCCCAGGGTGGGAGTGTTTTTGTTTAGTTAAACTCACTCACACCCTGGGCCTATGTCCAGCAGTATGACAACACCATCTCCCAGGGTTAAGGGATGGAATGGGGCGGAGGAATGATGGTGGGCTGAAATTAAACCCCTGTTGGCAGCCTCTGCTCACATATTGTTTTAAGAGGTGTCGGCTGGGGCTGTGTTCTTTGAAAATTGTTTTCTGTTGTTGGATATTGGGATTCGGGGTATGACCGGTTCCGATTCCATGTCCCTACTTTGACCCTTGTCTTCTGTGTGTATGTGTGAAGATGAAAGACAGATTTTGACGGACATCTTATTGTTTGATGGCAGTACATGGTAGTGTTCCTGTCATGGAGAATAGCCTTCGCAGTGTAAGAAAGCACCCAGTCTGACAGTCTGGATTAGCCAGTGTGACTTTGAGGTGAGGTAATCTAGGTGGTGATGTGGCCCCCAAAGATTGGCCTTGGCAGAAAGCCGAGCCCACGCATGAGTATTTCACTTCCTGTTGCTGTTTGTGTTTCGGAACAATAATCTGCCCTCAGAATCTGTGGACATGCACAACTTCTGCATACCGCTCAACCACATAACGCTGTGCAAGAGGCATCGCACACTGACTAAGAAAGGTGCTTCAAGGGTCTTTTCACATAAGCTGGTTGGCATGATGAGTAGTTTTCATTTAGTCACGGTGGCAGAACGCAACTAAATGCCACTGATATGTGTCGTCACAGATGAAGTGCTCTTGAACTTTAATTTTTTTCATTCTGTCCTCATCACCCCATGCTGCTTTTCTGCTCTTAATCAATTTCCATGCTATATCAGTAAACATGCTTTTCATGTCACAGTAAAAGCATTCCTCGCTATGAAGGCTCTTTTTAAGACCACAGATGCCCTTTAATTCAAGTTGCTCCAGTCACAGTTTACTCTGATTTACTCTGGCACAATTGAAATAACACTCAAATCTGTAAATGTTGTTTATAAAATTGTATTGATGGACATTTTCAGAATAAGCTCCCAAAGCAATGAGCGAAGCAGTATAATAGAAGGGAAGGACCATTATCTCTCACAATAACAACTCAACAGGCTGCACTTGTGGTCTTTCATGTTCTGTAAGTACATCATGACTCCTGACATTGTCATCTGCTTCTGCTTTGTGCCTGATGTGTGTAAAGACTGTTACACACGTAGATGAGCGACGTCCTTCACCTCAACCACATTGTGAATGTCTGAGCAACATGCAATCCATAAAGTGCTCTCCTCTTTCACCCTACTACATTGGCAACTCAAGAGCTTAACCATTCTGTGCATTGCTGTTTTCAATAGCCACTCTTAAAATAGAGTTCAGGGAAGAATTGGTTGACGCACTCATCACTTGTCAGTCCACACTCAATGCAAACACAATAGCAGCAACACAATGAGATACAATAGGCTGACTCCAAGACTGCTGTCACCATAGTGACCAAGACATAATAAGCCCTGGGAAGAGAATGACAGAGATTTTGTATTGTCAATGCTGAAATCAAGGTCAAGATTGAAAAAAAGGAGAAAAAAAGTTCAATAAATAAACAAGAGGCCTTTCGCTGTGTTTTGAGAAGCATTACAATGCTCAGTTATTTTGGTAGATGATGAGCTGGGGGTGAGCAGTAGGACGGGTTATGATGGAGGCTCAGTGGTCAGCAGCACAGTATTGGGTTTTGAGCAGGCTGGTTTTTTATGGGGGGTGAGCTTGTCTCTCTGCGATCCCATCAGCCCTAGGCTGAGCTCTTAATGCGGCCCTGACGCCTTGCTGGCGCAGGGGCCACGCTGCCTCACATCTGGAGCCAATTACCCAGGAGGGGCTGTCACAGAGCCCCCCTCCCCTCTTTGCTCTGCTCCTCTGTCCAATACAGGACCCACCATTCTCACACTTACATTCCTCCACTTTTCACAACAC
>CABFOS010022800.1:0-10670 GCA_900660315.1 Diretmoides pauciradiatus | reverse complement strand
TCTCTCTCTCCTCTTCTCTCCTCTTCTCTCCTCCTCCTCACCCCTCCCCCCACATCCATGCTCTCTGTTATGATCCCCTACTCTGTGATCCTATACTCTTTCGTTTCCCTCCTCTCCACTCTGCTCTGGAACAGGCACAGTTACTAAGGCGGCCTTGGTCTTATGTTTATCGGATCATTCAAATAAACTCAACGAGAGCCAGCGGCTGTGTGGAATTATTGTCACGTGATTGTAGCTATTGCTACAGCAGCCAGGAGTTGTGGAAGGTTAAAAATTGGCAGGATTTCTTTTATTTATGTTATACCTTTTGCCAAATTAGCTGTAAATAAACAGTTCATATAGTTAACTGAGACTAGCAGTATACCAAATTGCAGGATTTATTTACAGCAATGCATATTCAGCTAGAGGATATCTTAATTTTGAAAACTGAGATGTTCTCCCAAGTACAACCTGGATTCTACCAATGTTTTCTGTTAATTTCTCAATTCTTGAAGTGAGACTTATAATAGCCAAGTTATAACACAGCAGTTGATGGGTTAGGGTTCCCCTTCATAACAACCAATTAATCAATCAACCAATATAGCATAACGTGTACATAAAACATATGAATGTACTACATGCCAAGTAGCCCCTACTGTCATTATAAATGTGTCTTATATTAATTCTAGCACCTGTGGCACAACAGGCTCACGTTTTCATATGATCAAACAATTCACACAAGGCCCTACCATAACAGTGTAATGACATAGCAATCATTTTAACAAACTGAAATCATAATTCAGTTTACAATTGCAATAAAAACATTTGGAATGTATTTGTAATGGAATACGCTGAAAAAAACGAACGGCGGACACACCAACCAAAGTAATAAAATGATGTCAGCGGGCATATTGAAGCCCCCCTCAGCCAGCCTCCCTGTGCACACAGGGAAAGTGAGCGTCAAGATGAGGGCGGGTCCAACTTGTGTTTGCGGACGCTGACTGGATGGTTTGTCTGCCAGTCAAAATACACGCTTTTTCATTGGTTAAACGCGTTCGCATTTATCGTTCCATCTCGTCAAGCTGCTGTGTAATCGCAGCTAACTTTCTTACGATAACCTTCCGCTGGACAACATAGTGCCCAAGCGCTCCTACACTTTGAAGATTGCAGTCCGAGTAGAGAACGCCGAGCTTCAACATTATACCATTCCATCGATTTGATTCTTGGAAGTTATCGAAGCTTTATTTTGATTTCTCTGCGAAAATAGGTTGCCTCTCAAAGGCGTTTGAAATTGGACACCGCTGGCGTTGAGGCCCTCACTTTACGCGGAGGGATACGTTGTTGCGTCTGACAATGTGGACGGAGGTGGTGAAGATGTCTACGAGAAGAATGAAATCATCTCAATTGTAACAACAAAAAAGGAAGACGCGAGATTAGTTACTATAATAGATTTGTTTGCACACAGACTTTGTTCCGCTGTATAAAACACGTGGCTGCTGTATGAAAACCAGGCTTACCGGGACAAAAGGAGACATCTGCTGGGATCCAATGCTTCATGCACTGAGGTCGAAATTCTCTTGAAGTTTTATGTTTTTCCCCTTGCGAGTCTCCGCTTTTCTTTTTACTGTTGGATATCAGACATTTGAAGAGGAGAGGTAAAAAATATTTCCTTCACTACTATTTTGGAAAAAGTTGCATGGATTCGAAACGTTTTCATTGCCGTACATTTTGACGCCCGCATTTTGGAAAAGTTTTGGGAATGTGTGGTTAAAGCGGGGGATGTAAGTTTTTGTCTGGTTTGAGGTGGCGAGAGCCCAAGTGTGTGATGGTCTCCGCATCGACCACGGAGAGGAGGAAATTACTCCTTTGTTCTACTAAAAACACTCCACTATATGTTACTCCTGTATATTATGCTTCATTTTCCCTTTTCACCGTGTGTCTCTTCACAGTCGCACTAGACAATACATCCAAATATCCTAAATCTTTATGTCCAATAATGTTGACGATCATTTTTAAACTTTCAGTTGTAAGAAAGAAACTTAAGCATAGAAAAAAGCATTGGGGAGCCATTTAAACATTCCTGTATGTGTCTGGTCACAAGCTAGACTTAATTTTTATTGCACATTTGGCAGGAAATTCCTCATGCCCCCACCCCCACCATCTCCTCTACTGAACTACTTCATCATGCACAACTTGAACCCTAATATCTGGGAAAGAAAAGAGCCCCACAATATGTGTCGCATAAGTTTTCAGGGAATTCCTTCTTTCTTTTTTACCTTCAGTTGTCAGGCCACCACCACCACTTGTTTTCACACATTTATCTCCACTACCACTAAGAGATACTGGAGATTATCGGTGGATAATCTTTAAAGGGTGATTTGGAGATAGTTTACAAGCAAATCACGACTAGGTTTGTAGTTTGTCAGCAGTAGCTTGGCCCTGGATGTGGCCTAGTCCATGCAGCCTTAGATGTTCATTGTTTCATTCTTGGGCTCAAAAACGGGACGCGTTCACACACATTTACTGATGTGTTTTTGATACAATCTGTTACATTGTTTCTTTTGTGCAGGATTTGTAGCAACTGTTGAATATGTCTTTTCTGCTCATAGTGCTCTTGTTGTTACCGCAGTAATACCAATTAGATAAACACACATTCATGTTGTATTTTGATGTTTTTTTTTATTGTTTTGACGTTTTTAATAGGACCAATAACATAACTAATGTTGGCCATAGTATGTACACAATTCACTTGTTTTTAATTATACACTCTTTCTATGTCAGCACGTTGGTCCTCTAGTAATTACATATATGTTAAGCAGATATATGTTTGAAAAGCTCGGTCAAAACTCAGGCACACACACACACACACACCCTTTCACACATCTTTGTTTTCATCAACAAAAATGGAAGTAAAATATGAAGTTTTTGCTCCAAAGCTTAATTAGCTCGCTTCCCCTAATGGTTTGTTTTGTTGGAAGTACAGGCTCTTTTGTGAAGCATGACCTGTCTTCTCTGCCTTGTATGGGGTGACAAAGACCCCTAATCTGCTTCCTTCAAATATTGATCCTACAGTAGCTGAAGATGCCATTTTGTTACAATATGCTACGCCACATACTCTCCACTTGTATCCAAATATTTGGGAATCAATCGTAGTTAGTTGTAGTGGTGTATTTGACATGTTTTATCTCTTTTATTGGCCATCTTATCCAAAAGTTTGGAAAAGCAATGAAGGGATATTTCCTTGTCTGTTTACACTTTGGGCTATGTGTTGTGTTTGCTCACTTCCTCTCCTTGTCTCAAGGTTAAATTAGTTCAGCTAGCCTGAATTCACTAAACCTAGACGGCCCTGGATGCCTCCCATAAAGTGCTGTGTTAATTTTCATATATGTGGGAAAGTTTTTTTTTGTTTTTGTTTAATATGTTTATTTTTTTTACCATATTGTATGAATCCACGTGATTCTCATCTGAGAAAATGACTTCCGGGGTGATCTCAATCGTCTCCATCGTCTGATCTCCTCGTGTTTATGTTTTACAAAATACATTTGCAATGAGGCCTTCATCTTTTATTTTCTGTTACAACAATCGTGCTAGTGCTGGATTACAAAAGAGGCTGTAAAAGCACACCACCTGTTGGTGTCCAAGTGCCTCTATTCCTCCACTTGCTTCCCTTACCAGCAGTCCTCTGTGAGGCTTGCAGAAGCACAGTTCAGCATCAGAGAGGTGCCTCAGGCTTGTGTTGGAATGCAAAACACAGGGTAAATCCAGTGTTCATGCTCGCTGTGTCATTTGACAAGGTTCCTTCTGAGTTGACATATGGTAATTTGGTAATGACGTGTTTGCATACAGTCATTAACTCTGCCTTTCACCCCTATTTCCTTGGGCTAACAATAGTCCCAATTATGTCTGTAATTGTAAATGTATTACATTCTCTTTTATGTAGCAATGATCGACATATGGTTGTGTTATTTGCAAGGATTGTGTAAAAAAGACAAATTTTAAGTGATTACTTGGTAGTGATTTGACTAAAGGCAGCTTATACATCATGTCATGTCAGTGTCTCTTCCACTGCTTGGACGGGAAGGCAATGTCTGAGTGACATTAGCATCTTTCAGTAGACCTGCCTAAAGGAGATAATAGTGTTAAATAGTCTCATGTTTTATATTTTCCAGTGCTGGTCTGTATGTCACAGTAGCACTAATTTGGGCCCTATGTTGACGTTGGCTGAGATTTAACTGATGATTATTGATTTTCATATTGTAAATTCTGAAATGCGCAAGATTTTTGTGTTGGACCTGAATGGATATGTTACTTTTAAATCTCACATTTGAATTTCCATCACAGAATTGGTGCTTGGGGGAAAATGTGCTAGTTGCATTTGCTTTTTTAAAATAGTGCTGATAGCCCAGTATTGGCATCTTATGGCAGATGAAGAACTAGCCTACATGGCCATCTCACATGTTGTAAGTGATACAACAAACCTGTGGTAGTTTTAATTATGCATTGTTATTTTCCTCCCCTTTTTGGAGCCACATTTGATGTGTTTTTTGTACATGACGGTGCCATTAAAATCCCGTATCTGCAAATTTCTCTCGTAGGGTTTATTAGAGACTGAAGGGTATGAACGAGCAGCAGCAGCAAAGAATGGCTGCAGTGGGAACTGAC
Source organism: Diretmoides pauciradiatus (assembly GCA_900660315.1). NCBI lineage: Eukaryota > Metazoa > Chordata > Actinopteri > Trachichthyiformes > Diretmidae > Diretmoides > Diretmoides pauciradiatus. Next base: position 6,029 of record CABFOS010022800.1, on the reverse strand, counting down.
AAGGAACTCAACGACCTCCTGGATTTCAGTGCGGTAAGAGAGTAGGAGAGCGACCTGGGTGGCAGTGGGCGTGGGTGGCATTGGGAGGAAGAGCAAAAGAGAGTGGGATAGGGCTTTAGGTGCCAGTGGGAGGGAGAGTGGAGGGGAGTGGAGGTCTGAACCAGAGAAGTGGGGTAGGGGGTGGGAAAGAAAGTAAGTAGGGAGCTTAATTTTTCAAGATCTGCAACAGCAAATTTTAATTTAGTTTAACAATAGAAATTGCCAGACGATGATTTTTCCATCCTTCATCTTGGGCATGGTAGGGTTAGTACTGAATAGATCAAAGCATGGCCAGCAAAATATAGCTGTTACCTCAGGTTCACCGGTTAAAAATGGCCTGAGATCTAAGTTACTCAATTGTGTAGACGATACAGTGCTTGCCCAGATTCATACAGAAGTGGAGAAGTGGATCTCTACAGGGAAATGGCATCCACTGTTGGAAAATTGTAGAAACAATAGAAATGCATCATTCACCTAAACACAGAAGAATTCATACAAATTTACCGTACATATTTATAAGCAATAAGAGTCATTTTAAAAAAAAAAGAAGAAAAAAATTCTGTTAGTCCCCAAACCAAATTTGCCTCTATTCCTCTTGTTAAAAGAAATTCAAAGGGAAACATTGTGATATATGATCTGTGCTGCGCTGACAGCTTCTGCTTTATTCTGGGGGGGATGCATCTTTGTGTCTTATTTTCAGTCTGAAGGATTATTTTTTTTCACTTTTGTTTTGTTCACAGCACACCTAGTTTGATGACTGATGATATTCACAGAGATGCTTTCAGAAGTATTCTCCAGATATCCTCTCTAGAGTGGTTGGAGTTACCATTTGTTTTTATTTACCTGTGTTTTCACTTGTTTTGAAGCCTCGTTGAGCTCTGCATTGACATCCACGTCTCTTAGGCCCAACGGAGCAGTGTCAGTTTTTTCCCCCTGAATAAATTGAATAGCTGGGCAAGACTAAATTGTCCGTTATGGATAATTATTATGTATGAGGGACAAAAGGTAATTCTAAACCATGAATCCTAATGAACGAAATGTTTGTCAGCAGACTTAATGTCCCGTGAGTTTTTTTCTTTTGACTAACTACAGTTGATTAATACTGAAGTATTAAAAGCGTTGTTTGAGTCATTGAATTCTTATGATGTGTAACATTGGGGAACTACAGGAGTAGCCTTATTTTTAAGCCTTTTTTTAAAATGGATTGTTAGGTCATGCATATTGTCAGCTCTGTTATAATGGCTTGCTGAAAGCAGTCAGTACAGTAGCTTTGTTAATGTAGTTGTATTATTCACTACATTAACGGTATGCATAAGAAAGCATGGGAAAAAAACATTCCCTTTTCTGATGAGGGTTTTGTGGGAGGTGCTTGTTAGTCAGTTGCTGTTGTGTTAGAGATGCTCAGATTGATCAGCTGCCAATTTGTATCAGCAGATGTTCGGTCTAAATATGACATTGATAATTGGGTGAGAAACTGTCAACATTGTACAAACAAATTTTGTCCTCTTTGTTTATTTGCTGGCTAGCCAGTGAACATGTATTAAATTGAACATGAAAAAAAAATGAACAAATTGGAGATATTTACAATGGGATAGAAACAAACAAGAAAAAAATGAAGGTCTTCAGACCAAGACTCATCACATGCAGCGGTGGCAGATTGTGTTGTGGCATAGATAGCCTACATAGAAAAAGATTGGTACAGTGGGTGTGATGACATTTTGCCCCTCGGCAGACATTTAGACCACACCATAGCCTCAGTGTCTAGCCCACAGTCTCACTGTGAGAGAACCTATGGCCTCATCAGAGAGTGTTTGATCTTTTGAGAATTTATGCATTCAGACGACTGTGAATATATGAGGAGTTTCATTCCAAAATACTGTCTGTCCGTTCTGGGGGAAAATGTTACATGTTGTTTATTGGCCTATATAAAAAAAAACACAGAACATTATGTCTTTTTGAGACGTTACCATTTGGAAAGTAAGGAGCACAAGAGGGCTAATAACCTGGCACAACGGCACAAATGTTTTATTTAGGCTATTTTTTTAGGCTATTTTTTTCACAGGTAAAAAAGATAGAGGAAAAAAAACCTTAGAAATCACATAGAAGCAACTGAAAAAAAGACAGTATGTGATCTCGCTTATTAGTGGAAATAGGATGTGTGAAGTGTGCCATCCTGTGCGTTGTTACTTATCTTTACCCCTCTCTCTTGTAGATGTTCGCACCTCCTGTAGCCAATGGAAAGAACAGACCGACGACACTCGCTAGCAGTCAGTTTGGTGGATCAGGTAAGCTTCCCACCTCATTGTAGACATCCACATAAATTCCTCAGAATATATCAGTCTGTTGACTAATTCAGTATCACAAGCCAATGAGTCTGAAAGAAGTATTATCATTCCTTCCTCAGTGTTAGATTATGTTTTTGTATTGTTTTGTGGTTATGAACTTACTGTTATTGATTTCTCACATAATGTTTGTTGACGTGGCTGCATATGCCACTACATTTGTACATTTGGTGTAATGATAATTTACCAATCGTTTCAAGAAAACCATGGCTCTCCATTAGTCACATCAAATAGAAATGGACTACATTCAACATATTTTCACAATTTACAGATGGTAGTAATTAGCAAATGCTTGTAATACAATGAAAATGTATGACCATTTGTGTTCAGGAAGCAGTGTGCCTGTATTTAACCTCAGCATTTGTATATTTACTTACTGCTGTAAGTGAGTTGTAGAGGGCTAGTCACTTTGATGAGGACATGCAACAGCTTGCTCTGTGCCTGTTTGTGTGGTGGTCTGTTCTGTTAAATCCTCTGCCTTCATCCATCCAACACGAGCCATTCAGAATACAGCTCCAGGCCACTTTAAATGTCTTTGAACTTAATGTAGCTGAATGACACTTATTTTGAGAAAAAGAAAAAAAATTATATAACCTTATTTGCATGAAGAATTGACACATTGTGCTGATTTATTAGTGCGTAGGCCTAAATGTTTTTAGTTTTAATATCCCTCTAGTCATTTAGTTAGAATTCATCTCTCTTTACGTCACTATTTTAAAGTGCAAAATGGCTGTCAGTTTCCTCCTTCACAACACCTGAAGCCTTTGAGTGAGCTTTCCTCTCTTCCTGAATGTTATTAGTAAGTCGTGTTGCTCCGTTCCTCTGTCACCCTGCCAACCTGCCGTGTGAAATCGAGTCACACTCCCCGGCGTTCCCCAGAGTGAGAACTCAGCCACTGAGGAACAAAGGCAAAAAAGGGGCTTATGGACTTGAAACGACTCCCCCACCCTGAAGTGTAAAACACTCCTCCCCCAACACGCACAGGGCTCTTCCCCCCACTGATCTGCAGGAAATGGCTTGAGCCTGAGACAATGCCCCTCACCCCCAGCTCGCAGCCTCTTAAACTGGCCCAGCATGCAGCGAGTGGCCAGAGTGGAAGAGAGCGCTTGTTGAATAGAGGGATCAGCCTTGTGGAAGGCAGTATTCTGTTTGTTTCTATTACAGCAGGCAATTACTTAGCAGTGAGGAGTTAATTCCTGCCCCCCTGCCCAAGTCCTAAAGTGTGCCCCTTGGTCATTGACACCCATTTGAATGCGATACTTCAAGCTGTCACATTTAACTTCCAGAGAGCTCCAGGTACCTCCTAATAGCACTTGAGAGTCAAAGTGCTAACATCCACAAATTCCAGGCCAGGAATTTCTCTTAGATCTGTATCATGTTGTAGCACAGGCATCGTACATGCGCTGTCTAGGTTCAGATGCTGCTGTACATTATTCCTACGATTTTTGGGCAGTTTTGTCAACAGGATGTGCCTCCCAAAATGTTCAACGTAAACACAAAAGATAATCTCAAGGTGCAGTGTTGTATTTACAGGATTGCTTATTATTCCACAATACCATGACTATGGCTGGGAAACCTATTGATTATTGAATTGCACAGACGACAATGAAAGATAGATCAACCACCATCCATAACATCACCATGGCAGCTTGTGTACTAGGGGACTCAGCAGCGCGGGAACAGCAGAGAGCAGCCTAGTGGCCCACCAGACCACCTCTATTCATCAACACAAAAGTGCTCAGAGGGGTGCTAATTGCATTAGGCGTCCTTCTCCCCTCCTCAGTGGCCAGAGCATGGGTGGAGGGGGAGAGGAGAGGGGTGTGTCGGGTAGGAGTGGAGTGGAGAGGAAAGGATTGGAGAGAAGTGTTGGATGTTTGAGATATAGGAGAGGCAGAGTGTGACGGTGTGTGGTGGGAGCTGGCCAAGCCCACAGGCAGGCGTCCCCTCTGTCACCTCTGCAGCTGCTGGCAACGTCTCCAACCCCCTCTGCACACACACATACATGGGATACGACAGGGCCGCTTGCCCCCGATCACAACAAACAACATTGCGAGTTTACACATGTGGTCTCTCTCGCGGTCTCTTACTCCCTCTCTTTGACCCTCACACACTCACTCGTATATCAACACACGCACACCGACATCTTCAGTACTGTGTGACTTGTATTTCACTGTGTATTGGTGTGTTGTAGCCGGAAAGCCTGAGCCTTGAGACTGAAGTACACGTGGATGATTTTTCTCTTCCCTCTTCAACTAAATTTGATGTTTTCAGAGCTTGCAACTGTGAGAAGGCTTTGTGGCTCAGAATAGGAATATTTCTCTGGGCTCTGGTTGTGACTCAATAGTATTTGTCTTGCCTTTTTAACTTTCACTGGAGGTTTATTCACACTAGCCTTGCCAAGTTCTGGATGGATGCGATCGGCTTGGATGTACATCCAAAGGACTTGTCCTCTTGCTCATGCTTTTAAAATGATTAACAGGTTGCCAGCCCCATATCGTTTGGAATTGTGGTGCAAGCCATTCATTGAGAATATGCACTAGACGCATAGAACATCTGGGTTCCTGTTGGGTGCAGCTAACTCACTTGTGATGCTACTAATTTATCCCTATGATTATCATTTGAAAGATATAGACTCGTACTATTTTTTTTAAAAGTTTTTGGTTGACAGCGACGACAGGTAAATGTGTTTACATTTAACTAACAACAACAAATCAACAAAAATGCAAAGATGATTATCCTCTTCTCTTTGCTGTCTTCTGGCATCGTGGTGTTTGGCTCTCGTAGGCTGGCTGAGCTTCAGTGTCACCTCAGCAGCTCTCCACCTTGTTTTAATTGCCTCCGAGTTAATTACTCCACTAAGTGTGAAACAATGTTGTCAGACTTCTCCTGCACAACTGTGCTCTCTCTCTATCCTGTGCTCCCCCGCTGGCCAAATGGAGACTTCATAGGAGGGTGTGCGGTGCATTGGAAATGGTAGTAAGGATTGTGAGGTTACCTTGTAAATTAAAATTGCAGGCCTGGTAGTTCTACCTAATGCAGATTATTTGTTGACAGTGTTAATGAAACCTGATGAAAGTCGTCCAAGTGTGAAAATACTTGTTGTTTTGCCAGCAATTTTGGATGAAGTCAGATGAGTGTCTGGCAGGGTGTTTTGAGTTCAAATGCACGTATCCATTGCAAGGTGAAGATTGGCTCATTGTTGATGCTTTCATAGATGTCTTTCCTCTGAAGTTGATTTTATCTACTTAATTTGGTATCACTCCTCCTGGCAGCAAGCTTTGGCTGCACTGTCTTCATAGAAAGTCTGTCATCTTTATTTAGCAGTGAGCCCATCACCAGTGTCCTGTGTCGTTGGACATGGTTGACGGTGGTGCTGCGCTTTATTAGTGCTGTGGCCTTTCAGCAGGGCCGATCTGACAGTGAGCGAGGCTGATCTTTTGAGGTCCCCTCTCCTCCCTGCTCTCCTGATTCTCCATGCTACTGGCATCAGCTCCATAGATCACGGCTGTCGCAGCGTGTGTAGGTGCTTGCACCGCTCTGTTAGTCTCATCACTCATTCTCACTCGTCAGCCAGGCTGCTGATCTCGCCCAGACCCCTCTCACTCTCCCTCCCTCCTTTCCCTTATTCTCTCTCTCTCTCTCTCTCTC
>CABFOS010022798.1:0-11851 GCA_900660315.1 Diretmoides pauciradiatus | reverse complement strand
CACAGAAACGACATATAAATGTATGCCTGGTTGGTTTCTTAGTGCAAACAGTGGATGTTTTTTTTGCAGCAGCACACATTAACGTTAAAAGAAAGGGTGTAATTCCAAAATTAAATAGATGATGTTGCTTATTCATTCCCCAAACAACTTTCCAGCTTTCCCTAAGATGGGAGTAACCTTAACTGACATTAACTCATAGCTGAATGCTGAAAGTATTTCTTGAACGTATTTCGTGAGTCACCATCCTAAGCAGCTATATTACAGTAAGTAAGTAGTAAGTAACCCATTGCCACACAGTGAGATAGCTACCAACTGCTGTGAGTAACCTTCCTGGCTGTAACTAACGTTTGCTTATGCAATTTTAGATTAACTAATTTCATCACATCATTACCTCTGTCTTTTTCATGTTTTTCCTACTCTTTTCTTTTCTTTCTCCCTTGGGCGCCAGAGGGCTTTTGCCTTTTCATGATTTTCATGGAAAGTGTATATCATTACTGTCTGGACAGCTATAAAAAATGAACATCTGAAATACATACTGGCATTGAAAATTATGAATACAACCACAAAGAGCCTATACAGGTCTTTATAATCCCCTTTAATCTGCACCCATAATTAAAGTAATAAAGTAGCCTAAGTAAAATTCAGTGTAACCTCAACTAAAACATAAATTCAAATGTCAAACTATTTGCGTTGTTTTTGATCTGCAATGGGCTGCCGACGTTGTTGAGTGTTGTTGACAACTGCAACAGGTCAGTCAGACCAGAATCGCCATTCCCCCACTGGGACCCACACGCCACGCACTCCGGTCCAGAGCCAGGGGAGAGGGGGGGGGGTCACGTGTGTGCTATGGTGGTGAAATGGCTGCAGCTAGTATGGTATTGTCATGAAAAAAGTATAAGTAAAACAAACAAAAAATCCTCTCCCTCCCTGGCGTGTGGCGCCCATGTAACTCCCTGGCGCCCCTATAGCATCTGCCCAGATTGCCTATTGGCAGGAACGCCTCTGCACGCACAACAATTATGCTGTGATGAAGAGTGAAGCCACTTGTCTGCACACAGACATTTCTCAGCCAGGTTTGAACACAGTGGGATTATTTATTGGCGCTTGTAGCTCTCCGTTACATAGGAATGAATAGAAAATGTGCTTCATCTCAAAAGTGGCCTGTGTGTCTGTGAGTGTGTTCAGTGCGTGAATCAAAAAGGTTCGATGACCAAACAATGTTTCACAAATGTCAGTTTAATCATTAAACCATATTGCCCACTGCAAAACTGACAAGCTCAAAACAAAGTCACTCTCTGTACAACAACCCAGCCACTCTCGATTCCAGATCCTCGTTGTGTATGAGAGCCTCTCTTGAAACCCACATTTGATAAAATACAAAATTCATAGTTAGAGCTATTCTAAAATAATTTCCCTTTTAAAGTGACAATGGCCCACAAACAATAACATTCAGTGGTGCATACCGTGTTGTCGATAAGGCAGACCATTTCATACAATTAGTCTATGGATTGACAATGTCTCCTGTAAGAATGGTAATTATAGAAAGAAAATAAAAATGCTCAGGTCCTGTAGCTGGATTAAAAACATCTCTCTTTAACAAAAGACACAAATCAATAAAATAATTCAGCTGCTAAATCCTTAAAATAGCACACTTCCTAGCCTTTCTGGATCCAGGATTAGAATTGCTTTCCCAGTTGACTCCCAAGAAGACACACTCATATTTAGATTATGAAGTACACAATGAATTATACATACAAGCTTTGCAGATAATACATCTCTGGTCCCTGTTTTTCAGTTTTGTACTACCAGCCAACAATGGACATGTGTTTTATAACCTGGTGTAGTGTGGTTGGCTGCTAACGGAAAATCAAATCAAGATTAAACAGCGTTAAAAAAAACCTGACACATTTTGGTCCTTACTGTGTGAAGGGAAGTTAAAGCTGTGCTCCTGGGTAGGGACCTCCACAAGGCACTGATGTCTCCAGTCCACACCTCCCTACCCTTCACACTGTTGGAGAGAGCTCACTCCCTCTTGGAGTATCAGAGCTCAGGAGTGGGATAAGGCCGTTTCAACACAACTGCAGGGAAGGGTAAGTGAGGAAAGGGAGTAGCATGTGGACATACTGATGTGAAAGAGGCTGGGGGAAGGAGAGTGTTACAAAGATGAACAACAGAATGAAAGAGTTAAGGATAAAGACAGAGCAGAGAGGGGGAACAAATATTCACATGACAGAGCAGCACTGGCAGGTTTTACGTTTGGGAGCTGCAGCCTCCCCTCCCTGGTTGGCCCTTGCTGGGGCATGTGTCTCTGTGCTGGCTGGGCTGCTGCCTGCCACTGGTTCTGCTTGGGTCTGGGGGTCTTTGGCCTGGGACAGCAGGGGCTCCTGCTCCCCTGGCCCTGCCTCTGTCCTCTGGTTTTCCTGGAGATCAACCAGGGACACGTCCTGGAACTGGCCAGGGCCGGTGGCAGGGACCTGGGCTATCAAGGCTGCCTCCGCCTCCTCTGGTGCCACGTCTGCTGTTGCAGCCGGAGCCTCTTCCTCGTTCTCTGCCCTGGAGCTGAGAGAGGAGGGCTGCGCCTCAGAATAGACTGGCACTGAAGCCACTGTGGTGGCATCTACAGCATCGTCTGGGGACTGCAGCTGCACAGAGACAGGAGCTTCTGATCTGTCTTCTTCTCCTTCAGCTTTTGTCTCTCCATCTCCGTTTGTGTTTGTCTTTACGTCTTCCTCCATGTCTCCATCTCCAGTTGCTTTATCTGCCTCTGCAGTGGGTGAAATTGCCTCACTGTTCACCATTTCTCCCTCTGGTTCCATGGAAGGTTCTGGAGCTGCTTCTGCTTTCACTACATCCTCCACAGTTTCTCCTCCTTCCTTGTGGGCTTCTGAGTTCGGTTGAGGGGTGCCCTCTGACTGCTCAGCCTCCTTCGTTCCCTCTGACTGCCCTGCCCCCTTTGCGCCCTCTGACTGCCCTGCCTCCTTCGTTCCCTCTGACTGCCCTGCCTCCTTCGCTCCCTCTGACTGCCCTGCCTCCTTCGCTCCCTCTGACTGCCCGGCCTCCTTCGTGCCCTCTGACTGCCCGGCCTCCTTCGTGCCCTCTGACTGCCCGGCCTCCTTCGTGCCCTCTGACTGCCCGGCCTCCTTCTGCTCTTCCTGCAGAGTAAGATCCTCAGGAATATCATCTCCTTCATCTGTGATGATCACTCGTTCTGCTCGCATCACCAGCGTCCCTTCCTCCTCCTCATTAACCTTGACATTTGGAACTAGCCCAGGCTCCACCTCAGAGTAACCCGGGAACGTCGTGGTAGCGGTGCCACCAGGGGCTCCAATTGGTCCATTGGTGCTGGACCGAGCATCGTCTTCCAAAGAATTGTGACTGACCTCAGCCTCCGCCTCTCCTCCGCCATTAGTTAGGGCAGCTGCTGTTCCATCCCGTAGCGGAGAGTGGCTTCTCTGCACTTCATCTTCATTTGTTTCTAAGTTTAAAAAAAGAGAGTTGGAAAACACAACTTTAGATTCTGCAGTCAAAAAAGGGCAAAAAAGGCAAAAAAGTTTCCCCATGTAGCCGCAATTATTCAAACACAAACGGACCAGACCATTTCAATTTGAGAACTCTTGTCAACTTCAGCTGCATCCCCACTGACATGTCCATATACCTAGTGCCCTCTAAATGCCGGTTTTGCACTTGATTCACCATTGGCATAAATATATATGGTAATCCTCATTTAGCATGCTTGAATATTCAGCAGAGCATATATGAATTTTCTGTGAAGTACAGGCATGCTGGTGCCACTTTCCTTTCTAATGCAAATGTTGTAAGAATAGTATGTACAATGCTACAGGGGGTATAGTCTCTACGGGGTTGGCACCAGTGGATGATTTAATCAGGTTTGATTATGGAGAGTGGAGTTATTAAGAGTGGAGAGGCGATACGCAGTTTTCAGATTCAGGGTGACATCAATAGATGTTGACATCAATAATTGCACTGAGGTGATTTTATATGTGTAGAATGGTTCTGGATGATTGTGGTTTGTACTCCAGGCACCATGTATTAGGGAACTGCTGTGTTTGTGTTTTATTGCTGCTTTATGACCTTTAAGTTGACTCTACCCACCTGATCCTGGGGCGCTCTCTTGTCCATTCTGCACAGCAGCAGCCTGGATGGCTTCTGTGAGAGAAATAGCATTTTGAGATAAGCAGCGTTGGGATCAGTGTTTTATGAGGCTGTTAAACCACAGAGCACCGGATACTCAAACCAAGACAGACCTCTCGCTGTCTTTTATGCGGTCCACTATCCACTATGCTCTCCCAGATGATAGAATTACAATGTGATACATCCACACACCTGTGCTTGCTTTGGACAACACTGGAACCAATTCCTGGCTTAATATAGGCCTTCTATTCTATTCCTGGTATTCAATTTCACCGGTCCTTTTCTTTGTTCGCAAAGACAGAAGTATGGGAAGGGCTCCAAACTTTACAAACAAAAAAAACAAAAACAAACAAAATCTAATCAATATGTACTGATAGAATTAACTAAGAGTGGCATTGGAAGAACAGCTGTGGCTAACAGGTGGTGGCAGCCCAAGAAGAAAACCCGCGTTCAGGTTATAGCATTACACAGTGCTACATACAGAAACGTATTAGACAGCATTTCTTATTTGGACACAGTTTTAGTGTAGAAAGGTTATTGTATGACATGTTGACGATAATGTGAATTTTATATTTCAGTAATTGTTTGCAAAAAAGCGATCACTAACTTAATTTTCTATAATGTCCGTTCCAATTTGAGCATTTCTATGTGCAAGAGTCACATACCTGCTGCGGCCTCTGTCACCTTCGCTGCTTCCTGTTGAACAACAGAGAAAGGCGAGGGATTAAAGATTAGAGAGGAGTTAATAAAACATAGGTAGTGAAGGGGAGCTGGGATCTAGCCAAGGTATCTTTGAGATACTGTAGCTGGCTTCACAAAACAAGCCAATGGCAATCCTGGATAATCTCACTGCTGCTTATCATGTAATAAATAGCCGATCGCATGCAACATGTACAGATCCAGAGCAGTGGATTTGGGATCAAATTAAACGATTGATCCCTAAGGGGGACGTTAGGTTGTTGCAGCAGCAGGAAGTAATAGGATTCAGTGGGGAAATGAAATAGAATATAAACACAACTACAATATAAAAATAAACAATGGAAAAAAATAAAACAATAAAAGCAACAAAGCAGACTAAAATTAATTGTGGGATTATGTAAACATATGCTGCTGATAATTTCAGCATGTTAATTAAACTACAGTATATTAAGCCCTGCAAAGAGCCCTTCTTATCTGTTAATTGCCTGTACAGTTCTTTTTATTACCTGAATGCAATGCTTTTATTTACATCTGGTTTACTAACTGGACTTTCTGCAATTATTATTATTATTTTTTAAGTCTACAGGATCGTCTGGGAGTGATGATGCCATTTTTGCAGATTTGCTTGGTGAGGAGGAGGGCTTTTTATACTGTATGTTTGGATCTGATACCCTGAACATAACGTGCTCCGGAGCAGGTTAGCCATGCAGCCTCAGTTACCATGGCGATGCACCCTGCTTAAAAGTGAGCAACCGTTGTTAGACTGAAACGCCAGTGTTAAGCCCAACGTTATCTCGCTAACTAATCTTGCTTTGTGAGACAGGGATCATGATCAGCAGGCAAGGGATCAGAGATTTTTCAATAACAAGAGGATTTTGGCAATTTTAGCTGAGAAGGGATAATGACTTCATTCCATGCCACAAGGGGGAAGAAGGGAGCTGCAAGGTCAGAAATTGATAGGTTTTCCCAGTTGGTATTACACGTTAGCCACACCAGACCTATCCAGATATAGTAGGCGTATGTGTCATAATAAAGCCCACCTCCAGAAACCTAAACTCCCCTTTCACATTTCTCTTCCAAAAATGGTTCATCTCAAAAAGTGATAACCCATCCTCTCCGCCAGTCACAACCCCAATAAAAATAAAGTGAATGTGCGGAACGGATGAATTGGAGAAGGAGATGCACACATGTGCCTGGTTCAGTTGGCAGAAATTAACTGTCAGTCACTGTCAGTCTGATTTGCTTGCGAGACCTGTGGAAAAAAATGTTCAGGCTGAGGACGAGTCATTTGAGGGGGAGAGTTAAGCGTCTCCTCCATCACAGCCAGCATGGCCAAACGACTGCAACAGCTACTCAAAATGGAATCCTCTTTTTTTTAACGCTCCAGCTGATTTAAGCTAAAACTCCAAAAGCCAAGGTTAAGATGAATATAACAAAACAACAACAACGCCCTGACCCTGGAGGGAGAATTCTTTTGTTCTACGAATACAGTATGACCTTCAACGAAGTGCACTAAACAGACCTGCGCCTTGACGTGAAACAATAATTCCAGAGTGGATCAAGTGTTGAATTGTTTCTGTAAGAGGGCTGCTTGCATTCATACAGTTCCTGCTTTTGAACAAGAGGTGCTGCATCAAAGCTGCATTAAGAGGGAAATGCATTATTCATGGAAAGGAGCCACAGACACAAATTGTGGGAAAATATTGCTTAATGGGAGATAATGGGGCGAGCTTGCTCAACACGTATCCCAGCCCCCTTTGTCTGCTTGGGCGAGTGTGTGTGTGTGTGTGTGTGTGTGTGTGTGTGTGTGTCTCACCGTTTGGCCATCCTCCATCTGCTCCTTCAGCTTCTCCTCCTCCTCTGCCAACCGTTGACTTTCTGTCTGTAAGCTGAGACAGACATACAGTCCAACACACACCCATAGAATCTATACCTACAATACATCCTTAGTTTGTGATGCATTTAAGTCTATCGATATATACATGGTCATATTTGATAAGCTGGATCATGACACACACACACACACGCTTTACTTGTCAATGTGCTTTTCGATCTCCTGGGCCTGGGAGCCCCAGAGAGGAGAGCGGGGACTCTGGCCGTCCAGGGAAGTTGGGGACAGCGGGGGACCCTCCATCAACCACTGGTCCCTCAGAGATTTCCTCTGTAATGGGAAAGAGGAGATGGGATGCAGACAGGAGGAAAGAAACAGTGAGCGATGGGGAGAGAGGAGACGTGTGGAGCAGGTGGAAGACGAGAGGGATGGCAGGTGGGAGGAGGGTGAGGGTGAGAGAGAGAAACCTTTGAGCTCACATTGGCAGCCTTCACCTCAGCTACAGAACACAGAGGAAACAAGCGTGAACAACAAACGTATGCTGTTCTTTCCTCCACCACTCTCACAGTAAGTGGTCATGACTCAGTTGCTCTATGCTCACAGTAAATCAAACCAACCAAGCACTTTCATGTGGGAAGAGCATAATTCTCAATACACTGTAGAGCTGACTCCTCTCGCACACACACAGGTTGCAGATACCTCATTATCATGTACGAGAGAGACTAGGCTCATAAAACACACATTTGAACCAAACACTCAACATGAATCAAAGCTCAGAGTCACCTGCCGCTGATCCCGTCCTTAATCCATACCATCTCATGACTCATGTAATCCTTGAAACGAAAGCTGCAGCCAAATGTCCAAAAAGCGTATCCTTCGTTCTGACAGGCCTGGTGACCTGTGGCGTGAACGGGCAAAGCTCAGTGGATTCTTTACATTCTGGAAGTTAGAGAAGTCTAGTTTCTCCTTGGCTTTGCACGGCTGCTCACAGTGACAGGGACCCCGTTGACCTAACCCTGCTAAAGAAGCGTTGTGGTGTAAAGAGACCACAGTAGTCGGACAGAACATTTAACAGTTTGATGTGGCAGTGGACTGTGTTTTATGTCAGGATTAAATATTTAACGTGAAACATAACTCTGCAGAGAAGAGCAAGGGGCTTCTGCTTGTCCACACAATAAGCCAGCTTTGAGCTCAGTTATGCCTCAGTGAGAGAGAAAGGGGCTGTGGTCTTTCTGCTATGTGACTGGGGAGAATGAAAACACTGGGAAGGGATATTCAGGATGGGATGGGGCCACTTCCTCCAACCCACATGTCAACGCTGAGTCCAAACCAGGGTGGGTCACCAACACGTCATAGCATGTTCTGATTGAACTGATAGCAATAAGTGGATTTTCTGGGACATTGACTGCGTTGAAGCATTTCTTTTAACTTGCATTAATTGCCTGACAGGTGTTAAGATGAAACGTACACACTATGTTCGCTTCAATATGACACCTAACCTGAGTGAATTACACGTTCCATTCATCTTCATGTTTTAGACTATTATGCAGTTCTTTATAATCGATATCCACCGTCTACTACCTACACTGTGTTTCCTGTGCGCACTCACGCACACACATGGAAATCCGCCCCATTATCACTTTGTTGTCGTCATTGCTGCTCCTTCCTTTCATGCTCCTCCTTGCCTTATAATGGGACGACACCTCCCTATGTTGCTTTCATATAGGGCACTTCCCCCCGTTTCCTTTCTCCCTCAGTCCTCTCCACCTCTCATCTCTCTCTCTCTTAGTTAGAGAGCAGAGGAGTCAGGAGAGGAAGTCTGCAGCAAGCGTTTACTTCCTCAAACACTCAAGCCCTCCACTCAGTGTCACATCAGAGCCCCCGGAGGGCTCCTAGCACAGACTTCAAAGCCGTGTGTGTATGTGTGTGTGAATACACACGGGTGTAAGTATTGTGAGTTCCCATGGCCTATCTGCATTACCTACTAAAGATTTCATGTTTGAAAAATTAAAGGGGTTATTTCACCCATACTGATAAGAGACTAGACCTATGATATTTCATTTCAATGAGAGAAAGACTCTTCGTCTGTTGGCCAACAGTAATGTTCTACTAGAGTGGCACAAATAATCATGCATAATAACAGATCACGATTTTAGTGTCCCCAGCTAACAATCATACTAGCTATTTTTATATCCGACTGTCAAGTTGGACATAAAACTTTTGAAATATTGCAACAACAAAAAACAGCTTGGTTGAAATGAATAAATAGGCTTCCTGAGCGTGGGACAAAAACACATCCACATGAAAAATGGAGAACATTTCAAGAACTGATTAGTGTTCCACAAGTTGTTATTGTTGTTCATGTCAGCTAAAGCTGGCCATATTTCATCTGAAGACAAAAATAAGGAAAATTCACTTGGTGATGTTGTAATACACCAACCATACAACCATAATACTGATTTTTTTCCATTTCCATTGAACTTTTCTAATAATCACATTTGCAAACAAATACTTGGATGGAAATGTTTTGTTCCCCAGATCAACAAGACTAAGAATTGCGATAACAGTAACATGGTGGCGTAGCGAGTGGGGAGACCATCTTTCCACTGGTGCACAGGGGCTCAAGCTCCCACAGGTAGTGGTTTTCAGGAGGGCAACCGTCCCTACTGAAGTGTCTTTGAGCAAGACACTGAATCCCTAGCAGCTCCAGGGGGCGCTGTTCTGTAGCTGACCCTGACCTCTGACCTGACTCTGAAAAATTATCTCTCAGCATTAGTATCACAATTTATCTAGCAACATCAACGAGATTATCATGCAGCTGTAATCATGCAGCTCTATGTTCTACTATCCAGTGCGCTGCAGTCACACGCTATTGTGTGCAAAGCAAGGTGATATCTGCAAGCTGCTCTCTAACCGCTGAGCTGAAAGAATCAGAAAACCCACGCTACCTTCTCGCCCCTGGCCCTATGTTTCCAAAATCTTGGGCACTGCTAGCTGCTAGCCACTCGCTAACTACTATGCTAAAAGCATCACAAACCCCTCTCTGTGCTCTCTCCTGCAGTGCAGAACAAGCCGCACTCTGTTCCCCCCCGTGCCTTTGGCTGGCCGGCCACAGCCCTCTTTAAACTTCCTCCCAGGTCAGGAGCTAAGCTGCTGCTCCCTCCTATCACCTCCCTCCATCTGACAATAACAGCCCTGGGGTTACGCAACAGTCAGTACTACGCCTAAAGCATCGACTAAAGATAATCTACTCTAAGATTTTAATACTCTCTGTGACAGAAGGACTAGAGGCCGGTTACTATGATGTCATGGATACAACACACGTGTGTAGAGTCACAAAAATGTAGACACACACACACAAACCTACACATACTTGACAGACATGTGCAAAATATTTTCTTACATGCACACGCCCACATGCACACACATGCAATTTGAGGAATGTGCCCCGGGGCAGTGTAACACAGTGGAGTAGGAAGGGGGAACGCCAATCTGGAAATGGAGTGAAAACAATAGAGCAGCCCGGTGCGTTGCAGAGTGTATAAACACATAAAAACTGATTTCAGCAAAGGAAGGCCTGAGTTCAACTTTACCAGAGTCTGGTAGAACCAGGAAGTGTGGAAGGGTGTATGTGGGGTGTGATTGTGTTTGACTTGGAAATTAATTTAGAGAATACCTTCTTGCTAACAAGTGAATGAGTCCACAGATGATTTTGGATGAGTAAAATTATGGTTGTAGTCACATGGTTTTGTGTGTGTGTGTGTGTGTGTGTGTGTGTGTCAGAATACTTAGATGTATTCTGTGAATGTGGGTCAGACCTTTAGCTGCTGTAGCCTCAGCCTCTCATCCTCCATCTCTCTCTTGGCTCTGTCCTGCTCCTCCTGCAGCCGACGCTTCTCCTGAAAGACAGACAGACAGACAGAAAGAGAGAGAATGAATGAAGACAGAATGAGTGTGGTGGTGAGATTGTATTTAAATTTATATAAAAGGGACAGATAAGATGGAAAGAGAAAGACAAACAGACAAACAGAAATTAAAAAAAGAAACAAAGTACCAGAGGAAAAGATAGAAGTGAATAAAACATCAGTGGGAAAGAGTAGGAGGGGGACACCTGGTCAACCATCTGTCACAAGGACACTGTTACCATAGACACCAGGTAGACTCCGCCCCAGACAAGAGTAGCTGTCGCCGTGGCAACCCTCTGGTGTTGTTTTCCTAGGACCAGGGAGGCCCTGGCGCACCACGCTGCACCCTGGGTAAATTATTAAGGAGCCATGGACAGCTCAGAGAGCACAGCTTAGTGTGTGTGTGTGAGAGAGAAGTGGACTCACAGCAATGGCCTGTAGTCTCTGCTGGTACTTCTCCGTCTCATCCATCCTGGCACCTGTGACCCAAGAAGAGGTCAAAGGTTAGAGATTAGAGGTTAAAACAACATGACAGGAGTCAAGTGGATCCATTAACAAACACGTTGCTTGGTATTTGGTTTTACAAAAGAGAAGGAGCCATCTGTGTTTCGCTGAATATGGAGTGATTCCTTTAAAACCTTACTTCCTTTTGATCAGAGGTTTAGTATGTTCCTGTCTCTTGCTAGTCCAAAATCTGCACAGCATTAGTGTGGGGTCTCATGGAGTCTGGTCTAGATGGCATGGGGAAGTCAGACAGCATTCCTTGAGACGCACCCCTGACCCATCAGGGGATTCGGAGGCGGTATGAATGGGAGCACAAGATCGCAGGCAGGATTTGAGCCTTTGCCGTTTGTGAAGCATGTCATTGGACGAGTATCTCAACAAGTACCCGCCTTCGTCTGCAGACCCACAATCCACCCACAGTGTTCCCACCCTCAAGAACATCTCTTCACATCCCGCTGGTTTCCTTCATGACGCAGCCTCGGGCATCTCCAAGCGATATTTGTTTCCCCCTGCAGCTGACACTAAATGGGAAAATATTTGACTTCCTTACAACTCAGAGGCAAACAGCTCCACAAAAAGCAACTCGGTCATTAGTGAGTCCAACCATCACACACACACTGGGACTTTGCTGTTGGAGGATCACGTGAACCTCCGATTCAAAGTGAATTCATACCTGGAGTAACAATTACAGTAAAAACATAATTGGAATTTGCAGGTTTTTACACGTCAGCATTAAAACACCCGGTCGCTGATGACCCCC